>VZUI01070031.1:0-162120 GCA_013401135.1 Cettia cetti
GAAAAGAAAAGAAAAGAAAAGAAAAGAAAAGAAAAGAAAAGAAAAGAAAAGAAAAGAAAAGAAAAAGAAAAAGAAAAAGTCATTTTCCCAAATCTGGAGCCTGATAATCTCTTCTGCTTTCTTCCTGGAAGGTTGTTTTGCTTCTTGCTTAATTACATTTGCTTCATGTATATGTAGTGCATTATCTCAGTGTTATTAGGCAGTGTATTAGGGCCAAATGTCTTTTGTTTGAACCTACGTATTTGAACACATGTTGAATATTCAACATTGCTTAGAAAAAGGAGACAAAATAATAGCCAAGTTTCAAACAGTCACTATACAGGTTACAAAGCCACCGTTAGGACTCATATAAAAGCTAGTGAAGCAAAAAAAATCTTGAACAAGAAAAAAAAAGCAAAGGCAGTTTTCATTTGTATTCTTTTAATGTTAATTATATTAACTCAAAAAACATGATTTCTGGGAGCATTTACTCTTACAAATACTGTACTTGCACCATCCAAAATCTGTTAAAAAGATATAGTAGACTAAACCAGCAAAGATTGGGCTATTTACATGATTATGATTCTGCATTTGTTTTTTAATAAGAATTGCTTTGATGTAAGAACTTATTGACTAAATACCATAGATAGGTCTAATCTGATTGCTGAAACTATTTTGGCTTGTAATCTACTGAGCACAGTAAAGGAAATAAAACCGTTAATGTTGCTTCCTGATTTGTGCATTAAGTTTTGCACCATGATGTTTGAACTGTTCTATAAAACACTATGAAGATGTCTGCTCTACCAGTTTTTACAAATGGGCAACAGTGACAGATGCACTGAAATACAGAGTGTACTAACATAGTTGCTTGATTAACTATCAGAGATACATTCATGCTACCAAATATAAAGCAGATCGTAGTCCAGAATATGTTGTTTAAAGTCTGTGCAGAGTGAGAATCATATTCTCTTCTAGAGCCCTATGCAGAATCAGAATTATCATGCAGAAAGAACAGCTGCAAAACTCTAGGATTCTGGCTGGTGGAAGTAGGAGTAGTGAGGAAAGGGGAAGAGGGCAAGGAAGTGAAAGGTGTAAGATGGGAATCATCCTGCCCTTATTCTTGGTTAGCTGAGGTCTATATTTTCAGTGTAAGCATTTCTATTGTACTAACATGATATAAAAGTAATTCCCTAGTGCTTGGTCTATTGAACCTTCTTTATGTTGCTTTGGGAAGAGAAAGGAAACATAAATTTTTGTGTTACTTCTTCAGAACACATACAAGGAGATAGAAAAGTTTGAGAAGTCTATGACAGAAAATGCCTCTGCAGTACACAGCCATGTGACTGACAGGTGAGATTTGAATGATAAATTGTTAAGAAAAGACAGGGAGATGAAGAGATCTAAGAGCAGCCCTGCCCACAAGGACTTGGAGGTGCTGCTGGGTGAGAGGCTGGACATGCCCTGGCCATGGCACTCCCAGCCCAGAGAGCCAAACGTGTCCTGGGCTGCATCCAGAGCCCCGTGGGCAGCAGGGGAGGGAGGGGATTCTGCCCCTCTGCTCTGCTCTGGTGAGACCCACCTGGAGCTCTGCATCCAGAGCTGGGGACCCAGCATGGGAAGGACATGGACCTGTTGGAGTGAGCCCAGAGGAGGCCACCAAGATTATTAGAGGGGTGGAGCACCTCTACTGAGTGGAGGGACTGTGACAAATGGAGAGACTGAGAGACTTGTTCAGCCTGGAGGACAAAAGGCTTCAGGGCTACCTAATTGTGGCCTTCCAGTATTAGAGGAGACCCTGCAAATAAGATGGAGAGGAGCTATTTAATAGAGCATAGAGTGACAGAAGAAGGCGGTATGGTTTCAGACTGATGGAGAGTAGGTTTAGGCGGGATACTAGAAAACAATCCTTCACTGTGAGAGTGGTAATGCCCCAGATTGGGTTGCCCAGAGAAGCTTGGATGCCTCATCCCTAGAAGTGTTTAAGGCCAGGTGGGATGGAGCTCTGACCAACCTAGTCCAGTGAAAAGTACCCCTGGCCATGGCGGTGGGGTCTTTGCTGTTGTCCGTCGTGAGACTTAGTTACTATCTGTCTCTCTCTCTCTTTTTTGTTTGTTTGTTTGTTTGTTTGTTTGTTTGTTTGTTTGGGGTTTTTTTGTGTGTGTTTTTTTGTTTCTGGTTTGGTTAGGTATTTTTGTTGTTTGAGTCTCAATGCCTTCCCAGTTATTCCTGTGATTGCAGTTCTTTAAAATATGGGTACTTATAACAGCCTGCCTAGTTATTTAAAATAGGTAAGATGAGTCACTTTCTTTAAGAGCCTGTTTCTCTTTATTGACCATACAGAGATCTTCACTGAGCTCAGCTAGAAGCTCAGCTATAGGCATCTGTTTAAGTGAGGTGAAAGTTGTAATTTTGAAAGTGTTGTCTGATGGGGAATACACAATCACCTCAAAGTGCAGCTCAGTTAGACCCATTAAGGAGGGAACATTACTTCCTTGTCCCAAAATTACCGCACTAGACTTTTCTAGTGTGCATTTTACTTGGCAGAGTTGAATGTTACCTAGTTCCCAATAATACTTTCAGGATTGCTTCTTCAAATTACAGATTCCTCTAAATCTCCAGGTTTCTTTTCTTAAACTTATTAAACAAAATTTTTTGCCTTCATTAATGTCCCTGAAGGTAGTAATGGATCCTGGAACTTTGATACAGGCGATGACTTAATGAATAAAGAGTGTATTTACTTAATGAATAAAGAGTGTATTTTTTAAAATACGCTATAAGTCATTGTGTGAAATAGATATAGACATTTAACTTTCACAACAACAGTAAGAACCTTTCAGGGCAGGATTGGGAAATCCCCTAACTTGCTTCTATTTCCCAAGCTCACTAAAATGTCAGAAGATGATCTTGGGAAAACAAGAAGCTGTTTAACTCATTAAATGTTTAATCTTGAAATTGTATGGATGTTTTATCCTGGGAACTGAGATACGGTGTGGAAACTCAGTTACTGAGGGTGGGAAAGATGGAACTAAAACAAAAGTAAGAGGAACAGGGAAAAGTGAGGATGCAAGACCTCAATTTCAGCACTGTTCAAACTGTATTGCCTACTCATAAAGTCATTTCCAGATTTAATTCAGCTGCTTTTCACAAAATCACTGAAGGTCCATTTTCCATAATCTGCAGTCCCTTACTCTAATGTCAAGATGTGTACCTTTGTCTTAGCCCCTTTCAGGTGTGATTCATGAGGTTCTATAACTATTCTGAATGACTACATGTTCATTCTCTGTTATTTAAATAATTATATTTTCTGTAATTTAAATGAAGTGATCTTCTAATTAGGTCTTAAAGGATACTGACAAGGTGTAATTGACATAAGAATATGTTGGGCTTATCAATGGCATGAATTTAATGTAGTAGTTTTCAGTTATACAAACATAATGAGAAATTAAGTATCGTTAAGAATTATCTTATTCATTGACTTGTGTTCACCTCTTGTTAAATTTTGCCACAAATTAGCTAAAGAGATTTAGGAGAAATTAATGAATAGACATAGAATTACACACAAAATCTTGCTGTTCCTTGTAGGTCTAGAAAGCTTTAGATAAAATATTAATTTTTCTTATTAAGTAAAACATAGTATATTGTGGTATTATTCTACATGTAGAATTTTTATAAAGGTAAAATCTCTTTTTCTCAAGGTGCAGTTTACAGAGACTTGCAATTACAGTTGCAAAGACTACTTAATCTCTTCATTAAATATTTCTAAAAGTTCAAATTGAAATACTACAAATTGTGAAGAATGGGAAACAGGAAAGTGTTTTTATTATGTTTATCATCTTATAAATAAGCTTATAGTATTATGCTGAGAAGATTTTTTAAATTTATTATTAACTATTTCTTTCCAAATTATTCAGTTCCTTCAGAAGACACAGAAGTAGAAAATCTTCCCTCAATGATGCCAGCTTTTTATGTATTTATTATGTCTGGATATGTAGAAAATTTCAAACTCCAACTTGATGAAAGAAATTCAAAAAAAGGCATAAGAGATAACTAAAGCTCAATGGAATTTTTTTCTGTGATTATGATGATTTATAGTGCATATTTTTTCTGATCAGATATGGTTGTAAAATTTTTTCCATTGGCTTTTTACAGGATATTTCTGTTTGAATGTTAAACTCTGTAAATATCAACAAAGAAAACAGTATTTCTGATCAAAACTATGGTAAAATAAAGATTCTTCTCTCCCACAGACTGCTAAGTGGAAAATTCCATACTCGTTGGAATCCTTAAATGTGCAGGTGTTCTTTTATAGACTAATCTGGCTGTTATTTCTTTGGCATGGCATGACTTCAGTAGTTTAGCAGTAATACAGAAATACTTGTTTCCGTTGCAAAAAATTACTTTTTCTTCTGCATCCAGGGGAAAATACAGGGTTCATATTTGTTGCCAGATCTGTTCATAGACTTTTGGTTGAGCAGGCTTTTTTAATGCATCTGATTTTCTTTAAGTTGTACATTTTTAATCTCTAATTCCAATTCCACTGCCATGCTAGCAAGACAGAGAGTACTGTAAAGTTACAGAATAGTGACTACATGTAAGAAATAGTTGTACAGAATCATCTCCAGGTTTTAAAGAGTATATATCTGTCTTTTCTGGTACTGTCTTGGAGCCCTATTGATGGTCACTGATGTGCACAAAAGTGGTTTGTTTTCATGGTAACAAGGTTTTTAACTAATAGAGGCTTTGGTTGGAGAAGGAAAAAAGCGTCGGCCATATTGCTGTAGTCTTTTGCACTATCATGTCTGTATTGCACAGTGGTCTTGCTCTGTGACTCAAACAGGAAATTTAGCTGCAAAGATACTAGAAAGTTAGATCTGTTTCCAATTGATTTCTCTTCTTATCTATCGAGTAACTGCATGAATGATTCTTAAGTCATGGAAAACATATTTGTTCTAGTTAGCTGTGAGAGAAATAGGATGAATAGATTAATCAGAAAAAAGATAAAGGGGGTAAACAGCAGCAGGAGTGAGAAAGAAGCAAGCTTGGAAATTCATCAGTGCACAGTCTGGCACATACAGGGTACACATATAAGCAAAGTTTTGCTCAGAGAAGTATGCTAAATATGGGGAAAGTGAAGTCACTAAGAAGGGACTTGAAGGTTAAGAAAAACTCTAGAGTTAAACATTTAATTTTCATTAAGTGATTTCATGATTGATTGGAATTAAAATCCAAGCTGCTGTGTATGTTGATGAGAAGGTGATTACATGTAAATATTCTTGACATATTTTCAATGCTACAATTAATTATGTCTGAGAAGGATTGAGTACTAATAGCTGTCTTCTTTAAGTACAAAGATTGTAACTCTATTTCTGTTTCAAAAGAGCTTTCTATCTAATTCTAAGAATGAAGTGCAAATCAGAATCGTTTCATACTTAGTCATCTAAGTAAGGATTCATATAAATTGATGTTTCTGGGTCACTCTTTCCAAGGAAAATGGGTTATTTTGGAAGGAGGAAGAATTTTAACCATCCAGAATTAGTTTATATACCCCTTTCATTAAGGGGGTTGTGATCAACAAAAGGTGGAATGCCTCAGTCTTTCAAAGCTGAAAGCTTACTTTGCTTCACTCAGCTTTGAATGCACACATGGATGTTGACCCTATTGTCCAAGCAATCACTCTGGGGTGTGGATAATTGAGCGGCCAGTGGCCAGAAGACCATCTGCTCACCAGGGGTGTATAATCCCTGTTAACAAGTCCTTGCCTCTGTTCCCTAAATGTCCTATGGGTCTGGAGAACTTGTAAATCATGTAACTTAGAAGTATACTTAGCTTTTCTTTTTTCTGTGTGTTCCCAGGCTTACTGTTCCAATCACTTTCTGTAATTTTCCTGGTTCTTTGTCACTTAACTCAGCAGTTGCTCTTCTTCTTTGAGGTATTATGCTATTTTGTTTATCTCCAATCTTACTTAAGAAGTCGTAAGTCTCAGTGGCAGCTGCTCATTGTCTTGTTAGATTCTTAGTTTTCTTTGATTACTTGTATTAAATGCCAGCTCCTTGACCTGCAAGAAGCCAAGTGGCAAAATCAGCTTTTGCTTGGGAGTTAATTGTCTATGATTGTCTCTAAGTGACAGTTCACTAAAATACAAACTATTGCCTAACTTTCTCCAGTTTTTATATTCAAATACAATTTTTTTCTTGGTTTTATTACTCTTTTTCTTTTGACAGTGCTGTGCATTTCATGTGCATGGTTATTCTTATTTTGGCTATATTAAGATACAGTCAAACATCCAAAAATAAGTATAAAAGTAGACTGCAAATGAAGAAATTACAATTAAAAGCCCAAATCAAAACTCTCCATTTTATTTATTTGGCATTTGGTTTGAATGTATCTCAAGGACTTGGATTTGTAACCTTTCTACATTGTTTTTCTATTTCAGCAAGCTAAACTATTTAGATTTCTAATATAGAATTTGGGTTATACTCTGTGGTATTTTGAAGGTGTATTTTAAAATTTTCTGTTTCACTTCGCCCAGCTGAAGTAAGAAGTTAACAAAAATTGTTTAAAAATGTTAAACAAAATTGTTAGTGTCAGACAACCCTGTATATTCTCTAGAAGTTGGAATTGAGGGAGGTTTTTTAGTCCAAACAAAGATGACATTATTGGAAGTTTTGACTTCACTGAGAAAGAGTTTAACCTTTTAAGTAATCTGATTGAAACCAAAGCTCCCTGATGTTTATCTTAATTACTTAATATGTGTTAAATGACACGTTTTCTGGCATATGTCAGCTAATACATCAGGTTGGGAATCTTTAAAAATCACCAGTTCACCTAATGTCATAGGACAGACATTTTCTTTCAGTTCCCTGACTTTCATTGTCTTGTCTCATGATATCATGATTTCCAAGTGTCGTTTGAGTCTGCATGCAATTTTATCTTTAATGTTAAGCTGAAAGAAAAGATCTTAAGTCCCCAATAAATCATAAAAAGCCAAAATAAAAACTATTCCCAAATCTTTTCCTCTTCATCAAAAAAATCATAAAATTCATCTTTTAGAGGTATAGGGGTGCAGGTAAAGAAGCCTATACCAGTTATATCCACCCTGCACTGAACAACACTTCTACATATATTATACATTTATCATTTGCCTTTCTGTTGTTTTATTTAATACCCTAATAGGATGCATACTTAATAAGTAGGTTTCCAGGAAAATGTGATTTTCTGGTTAAAGAAATTAATCAGGTTTTCCTTACATAAATGCAAATAAGCATTGAGTATTTCCTAGAACATTATTTTGGTGTTTGAATCAATTTTTAAGGAAGCTGGGTATGCTCAGCTCCTTTTAACCTTTTGTTCACTTCAGTGTTGAAAAGGTTTATGCTTATAATGTATGTGTGTGGCTGCATGACTAAAATTAGGTAGGATTAATAAGTGTCTTGTTTTTCTTCTTCCAGTGGGCAGTGTGTTATGTTTCTCATTCCCAAAGGATTTTTTGGGGAAAATAAGAATATTTTAATAGTAGACTAGGCTGCTAGTAAGTGATATCATAAGTACTGACACAGTTTTTATGGTGACGATATGCGTGTATACTGTGTTCACCAAGTGTGTCTTGAGCAGTGCGCAGCTCATTCTGTAATCAATTATTACTTCTTATTAGAGTAATTTATACTCTGAGGGCATTCCCTTAATCCCATTTCTTTGACATGCAGAAAAATGGCAAATAGCAGTAATAGACATTAGGCTCAAGAAATAGTCCCTTGCTCTACACCCCTGTTTTTGCAGCTACAGAATTAAAAAGACTTTGCTTGAGTATGCAGGAGAAAGAAACCGAAGCCAAACACTGACACTTAAAATTCACTGTTTTCTGTCTTACCTTCGTAACTGTTGAGAGCCATTTTACCAAATAACCATTTGGACACACAGGAAGGTTACATTCATGTAATCATAGAATCATTAAGGTTGGAAAAGACCTCCAAGATCAACTAGTCCAACATTTGATCAAATACCACCATGCCCACAAAACCACATCAGGAAGTGCCACATGTACTCATTTTATGAGTGCCTCCAGGAATGGTTACTCCACCACTTCACTGAGGAGCCTAGTGCAATACTTACCACTCCTTCAGTGAAGAATTTTTTTCTTACAGCCAAACCAAGCCTCCTTTGGCACAATTTGAGGTCATTTCCTCTTGTCCTCTTCCTCTGTCACTTGTTGCCTGGGAGAAGAGACTGACCCCCACCTGGTTACACTGTTCTTTGACCCCCAGCACCCTGAGCTGCTCTTTATAGCATTTATATTACAGGCTCTTCATCAGCTCCTTTGCTCTTCTCTGGACAAGCTCCAACTCTTGTAGTGAGGTGCCCAGAACTGAATGCAGAATTTGAGGTGCGGCCTCATCAGTGCCAAGCACAAGGTGCTCCCTGCCCTGGTGCTGCTGAACACACTATTGCTGATATAAGTTACAATATACAAAATTTACATACAATATTGGTAGACTACTTACTGTGCATATGAAAAAGTTTCAGCCTTTCTGCCAAGCAGTCATTCTGGCTGCAATTTTTTTGTAAAATAAATATGCTCAGGAATATATATAGTCATAGAGGCCAGCTGACATGAAATACTATGTTCGTACTTTTAACTTGTCTTGCCCTCAAAAACACTCTAGTTTCATGCAGACAACCCACTGGAAGTAGCTCCCTGTGCATGCTCCAGATTTTTATTCAGTTCTGCAGTTGTTTGGGAGATGAGGACCAAATCTCTATCAGGAACCATTCAAAAAATTTAATAGTATAGACAATCAGGTTCCAATGCCTGGGAATGTTTCTAGATTTAAAGACAATTATGTAGTCCTTATATCTAGCATACAGTAGTTTCACCTTATAAAATTCAATGTAACCTTGTTAGTATCTGAGTAATAGCTGTGTGCACTTTTTTGAATGCTGTTTCTACTGAATTCTCCAATAATTAGAGGTTCTGAGGAAAAAAATATTTCATATATTACATTTGCTACCTTCAGCATGAATCAAATTGACTACTTTTACTTACACATTTATAAAAAAAAAGCAAACACCTGATTTTTTTGTATATGTTATTTACATTTCAGTGGTTGTGAATGAATTTACCTATCCAGGATGCTCTCAGATACATTAACAAATGTATTGTGAAATGTTTTGATTTTATCATTATCTCAGTAGTTAAGCACCATATCACAATCTGCTGAATGTTGACTGAGAAACAAAGTTTAACCTCTCAGTTTTGGCAGTACTTATTTTGGAAGATTTATACATTAATGAAGTGAATACCAAGCAGTCTTCTAACTAGTACCAGACAGAACTTAGGATAGGTATCTGTCACTTTACTGGGAATATTCCTGTAAAGTAATTTAGTCCTTGCACAATCTTTTTTTGCAAATCTGTAATGAAAATTAACTACAACTTTAAAAATAGTAACTACAACTTTAAAAATAGTAACTACAACTTTAAAAATAATAACTTTTCCTGTCCATGATCTACTGGATTCCATCATGGCATTGACAACCACTTGAAAAACATGGAAGTGTTACACATAAATAGAGCTTATGTGTTTGTTAGACATGAAGAGACAGTTGCAGACAAGAGTGTAAATAATTATACTGGTGAGGATCTGGTTAAGCTACAAAGGTTAAGAAAAACAAAACTTCCGGTAAGCAGCTAGTAGGATAATCTACTATCACTGGAGATAGTGAACAGTTTTGACTTCTCAGATATATTTTGATGAAAGCAATGCAACAAAGTAAAGCCACTGAATTCCAAATTAGCAGACTTCAGCTCTGAAAATCAATATGTATTATTTCACAGGAAATACAGGGGAACCCAGGAAAAAAACTAAAAGAAAATATGTATCGCCTTAAATACACTACAGTATTACACTAACTACACGCTCCTCAAAAGCAGGGGTATACAGTGTGTAAATCAACAGCCCAGATAACTGTAAGTTCTTGTTTGACTTCAAATTTAAGAAGTAAGCAGAAGAGGTCAGAAAGCAGAAGCCAGGTCAAATGGCAGATGTTGAGTAGAAGAGAATTTTAAAAAACTCAGACCAATCCAGAATACTTGGAACAATTAAAAAAAATTAAAACAAACAAACAAACAAAACACTGCTTAATTAGACAGAAATTAGTGGCAGTAGATAGACAGTCACTATGTGTATATTGGTATATAAAATGAACCAGGGACAATTCCATAGCCCCAAGGACTTGTGGTACCACACATTCAATATCCATATAATTAAATTCCCTTTTCTCTGAAACACTATGGCCTTGTCCCAGTCTGTAAGGAACAGTAAATGGTTCATGCTTCTTCCCAAACATTCCTGTGTGCCACCTGAAGAGTGCTGTTTTGAACGGGCCAAAAGTGGACCAGGAGTGTGCTAACTGTTAAATAGTATGAACAGATGAATGCTTGAGCCTAAGCTTGTGCCGTGACTTTATTTTGTTTACCATAGTAAATATTGCCAGCAAGTCTTGCTCACATTTCAGTGTCAAGTGTATTTGTTTTCCTTAGGGACATCCTTACATGCTTTGCTATCCTTTCCCTCAAGGACCATTTTAATACAACATATTTATCATCCTGGGTTTAGTCGCTGTTAAATCCTTTGAATAAGAGTAAATCTTCCTCCACTTAACAGCATCTAGTCTTTTTTTCTTATAAATCAAGCTTTCCCAAGCACAAGACATGACATGAGAAGTGACTAAAGTGGGGCAATTTTGAAAACATAAAATGTCTCTCTGCTACAATAAGAGCAGTAAGAGAAAAAAAACAATTTTTTTTTTCTCTAGCGAATGAAAAGGCCAAAGATGTGAATTATCTTCCATTAAAGAAGTCAATTTCTATGAGCTGCTGAATGCTGTTAATACCAAGCTGAAGAGCTAATGGTACTGTTAAATTCTGAAGCAGAGAAATAAAACAACATGATCAACTACCTGATTACAAACATCACAAAGGGCAACTAGGAGATGAGTAACTTAACATTGTCGTAAACAAATTATCCCAATTTGTCATCCCAATTTGACTTCTTTCTCTAAAAGGACAGCAGACCTTTGAGGTAGAGACCATTAACTATTAAATACCTTGATTTAATAAAGCCTTTAGGTTGTATCCTTTTATGCTGTTTTGCATGCCATTTTCATAGATGACCAGAGATACATGGTCAGGATTAATTTATGTTAGAGTAAATACCAAAACAAGTGGAAAAATCAGACCACCAGTAGTTACCAATAGTTCATCAACAGAAGTTTGTAACAACTGGAGTTCTATATGCATCTGCCCTGTATCCACTACTATTCCTGATTTTTATTAACATCCTTAAACATAGCCTTGAAATTAAAGAAATGAAAGAAAATTGGTGTGGTGGAGCTGCAATGATAGATAATAAAAAATAGTATTTCAATTTTAAACTTGAAATTATGGTATAAAAAAATAAGAAAAAAGGATGGAGACTTAAAAATTTAGGAAGGAAAAGATAGCTACACAATAGTAAGATGAGAAACAACTAAATACAAATTTCAAAAATAAAAGGAGCTATAGACTGCAGCAGCTCACAAGATGAGAGAGTGTTAAGCCTGTTGAATACAGTTTGGTGTTTATGCCTTCAAGTACCTAGATATAAAATTCATTTGCACATTGAAACCATACTTCGTTTGCAAAAGAAAGATTTTGTAGTTTGCCATATGTTTCAGTTATTCTTTGTAGAAAAGCATATTTTACCAGAGTTAGAGATATGTCTACTTCCTGGTTTACTAGAAGAAAAGCCTACCATTTGTGAGAAGGACAAATATTATGCCAGATATGAGGATGAGTATAGTTCTTGAGATGGGTATTTTTCCTTCTACTCTTCAGCAATGCTAATGACTAAACTGAAGTACTTTATCCATTTTTGGCGTGTTTCACTTGAAGAACTGGTAGAATAATTTCAGAGAAACTATGGGAAAGCAAAAAGCTTTGCCAGAAATTCAGAGATCTCTGACAAGGAAAAAAATTTGAAATGTTTGATCTTGAGACGATAAGACTGGAGGATGAGAATGGAGGATGAGAGTGGAGGCATATGCTAGCAATTTCCATGTGTTTTATAACTGTTGCATAAAGGAGCAGGTTGATCTGTTCCCTACCTGTGGTGCATAGAATAATAGTTCCAATTCACAGAACATGCCATTTCTTTTATGCTAAAATATTTTAAACCATCCAGATTTTGCTGCATTTCTCAGTTAACCCTGCTGGACTTACCACAATGGAGACTCCTGTGATCCCTACCTTCCTTGCTCTATAGCATTGTGATAATTTTTCTTTAGCTCCTATACCATAGGCTTTTAATTTTAATTTATCTTCCTTTCCTCTGTGATTGTGACCTCTGTCTCACAGCTTTCAGTTACAGTGAACTTTAGGGCAAAACAATCTTCTATCATGAGTTGTTGGAAGCTCTCAGTAAGTTGGTTTTTGAATAAACAAAATTCATTAGTTCTTGTGTACTGAGGCAGCCTTTCTTTCTGCATCTTTAGAAGGTATATTTTTGTCTGTTGGTGCACTCCAAGCTAATGTGCTCCTGTTTCGCTGCTCTTTGTGTGTAAAATTCTTGTTTCCTAAGAATGCTTCTTCAAACTACCATTCAGATGATTTCCTCCAAATTTAACTAATGGATGGTTGCTTTGTTTCCACGGAGAGACTCCAAGGTTTCTTCATGAGCTGGTTTGAACCTTAAGGCCTCTGCAGTGCCAACTTCAGATCTCTATGGTCTCTCTAGCATCCAGCCCAGGCTTAGTGACACTCCAGTACCCAATTCGCCAGACTTTTATCATAAAACTTCAGAAAAATTCCTGTCAACTATATGAAATGTCTTGACATGAAGCAGAAAATTAGAGAAATTTAAATTAAAATGCAGCAAGAAGTGCTGTGAGTTACAGCAGAAGTGCAGTGAGTTACACTTGCAATATTCTGAATATTTTTGTTGTCTTTGACTAGAAGAGACCACAAATATTATGTGCCTTTATTTTTTCATATTTTCTAGCCTCTGTTTTTATTTCAGTACTCTCTACTTTTGATTTATTTCAAGTTTTTATTTTCTCTCTATTTACTCAGTATTCAGTTGTTTCAGTCAAAATTCTATCCAGGATATGTTTGCTGGTTTTTTGTTCAATAATGACTGTATTCACATGTAGTTGCAAGTCAAGTTGCAAACTACTAAACACAGATTGAAGCAAAAAGGTTAACATTGCATCATTTTTGCTAGACTTGTTAATTGCAAGGTTTGCTATTAATAAATAGACAAGAATAATGCAAGAAAACAAAGATACACAAAAGTAAATACATGCAGGGATTGCTTATTAAAATAGAACCCCAGTATCAGGAATTTGCTGTAGGCATTGGTAGCACCATCAATGTGCAAACACCACCATCATTCTTTGAAATTCATGCCCATGTGATGCTCAAACACACAGTTACACAAAAACAAGCTGAGTTTCACAAACCTTACACAATATGCTGGGAAAGTCTGGCAAGACAGAATTACAGCCCAGTGCTACCAGCATTTTGAATGAGAGCTCCCACAAATTTTGTCCTTGCAGAAAGCTGAGGAATGAGACAGGCTATTAGTTTGTTTTCACATTCAGTCAGAAGTGTTCTTTTATAACTGCAGCTTAAGAAAGCTTAAGAAAGTTGGCAGTTTCTTAAAGGAACAAGATGAAGCCACCCACGCAAATTACTCTTGAGCAAAAGAAAGAGAGGCAGTTCAATGAAAAGACGAAACTGGTTAAATCATGAGTTCTTCAATGAAATGAAGAATCTGACAAGAGACCTGAGGAAGAGGGTCACATAAAAGATGGAAAATAGATCAAAGGATAAATAAAAAATTAAAAGCATATGCATATAGAGGTCATATCCAACATAACAAGGTGCAGAATGATAGACAGCCAGTTTTTATTTTCTGTGATTCATTGTCTGAGAAGACAATTATTAACCCTATTATTTCTATTAATATGGATCCTCCTTTTAAAAGATGGCAATTTTTTTTTCTTGAAAATGGAATTAGAAGTATGAAATAATTCTCAATCAGTACATTTCAATGAAAGTAAAATGTGAGTCTAACATCCTGAGAAGGAAAATTATTTGAGGAATGGGGTTTTTAGGTATTTTTTGGTTAATATGTTCTGATGTGTTTCACAATTTTTTTCTTTTAATAAAAATTAATTATTAAACCAGTGTTGTACATGGAGACCTCTAATTTTTTCTAAACTACTTACTAAAGATGAGTATATTGAATAATCACTTTAGACAATCCTCAGGAAATGTAAAAACTATGAGGAGAATTTATGGGAGGAAATACAACTTCTATCAAAATCTTCCATAGATGTTGGAACCATAGAAGTTTCCTGTTAGAAAGAAGACATCCTATGTTTTTTAAATATCTGTAATGAAGTACTTTCTAGTACTTTGAGAGGTATTGCAGTCTACTCTATTAAAAGGAAAATTAATTACCAGGGTGTTTCTTTCTAAGACACATTTTAAATAGATGACTCCAGAGAATCAATTCCTATATTTGTTCCACAAACAGTGAGTAAGAACAGTTCTGTATCATTAAGAGTGTATTTTTGATTAGACTTGCAAAAGCTGACTTAACAAATTGACATACACATGTAAATTCTTTCCTGTGCCTATGGATCAGATACATAGAAATGTAATCTAAGTATTTGGTGCAATAATTTAAGATAAACAGTTTAAATTTTAATTGTCTGCATCAGGTACCTGAAAAATGTAGAAGGTGCCAGAATTTTTCAAGAAAAGTGGGAAAAACTGTCTTCAACATTGCTTGGAAAGATAGAACCTCTATTACAAGGTGTCTTTGAGGAGAGTTTAAAGAAATATTTTTTATTACTTTGGTACACTGGATTGTACCTTGGAACTGAAGAGTGATTTAAAACAACCTCAGAATACTGGCTGTGCTCTGTGCCTACTGGCTATCTTCTATACTCTGTTTAAAATTGAAAACTTTACTTCATTACACAGATTGGCTTTTTGCTTTAAGAAGCAAGATTAAAACTGAGCATTCTCAAAAAGCTTGATAGATGCTAATTTCCTCCACACGATGACTTGTCCTATGCCTTAGACCATCCATTTCAAAACATTTCATACATCAATAACTTAAATACCTTCACTTAATCATCCCCTGCTAATTAAGTAGTGTGTGTATGTCAACTGCTCTGCATTACATTATAAAGGGTACTGAGAACAGAATGTATTATTGTCTTTCAAAACAACTGTAAGACTATGAACATAAAGCTGTGGTTTGTGACAAAGGAGCAAACCTATCACAAAACCACTTTTACGTCTTTTCCTTCGATTAATGATCTGTGCATATCAGCAAATTAATAATAACAGAGTTTCGCTAAGAAGCCAGTCTTTAATTCTCCTCAACTAAAGCACCTTTTGCAACAGATAAGCTTTTTACAAGGGATCTCACTTAGCTTTTTAAGAAAGCTTCTGATCTCACAATAATAAAAGATGATGTAGAGCTGGAAAAAAAACATAATCTACTATAAACAGGTATTGAAATGTGGAATTTGACATGCCAAAATGTATTTGAAAATGAGGGTGTTTCCCTACATATTTACGACATGTTCTCCTCTGCCATTTTGACCTACACAGGATGAAAATCTCTTCTCATGTCTATGTAACAGGCTTACTGAAATGGAGGTCAGGCTATTAGTCTGTTAGCTTTACCATCCTAAAGGGACTAGCTATAAAAAGAGTTTTAAGAAACCAGAGTTGTTCTCAAGACAAGAATCATTACTAAAAAAAAAAAAAAAATCTTATTTTGTAGCAATAAACTGAAATTCTAGAAACCTGAAGGCTGTGCATAATGATAAAACACTGCTTCAAACTTTTTCCTTCTGTTGAGCACCTAGGTCCTGTGAGTTGTACATATATACTGCCACTTACTGGTTTTGAGCACTTGGGAATTATTCTTCTTCATGCCAATTCATGGAGTTCTGTGAACTGCATTCTAATCTAGGGCTCCTGTAATTCTAATTCTAATAGGCTCCTGTAGCTCATCCACATCCCAATGAGGAGTGTGGTTGTCTGCTTTTCATCATCCTCATGTGTCAGTGCTTAGCTTCTGCACTAGACATTCTCCCAGCACACAGCTGTGCACACCCAAACGTTTAGGAGTGTTTTTTCTGCAAAGCCAGATTCTTCTAAAAAGAGAACAGTGAGAGAACACAGTGGTCAAAAATTGCAACAAGGGAGATTTGAGTTGAAATAAGGAAAAAGTATTTAAGAGACAGTGATTGAACTCTGGATTGGTTTAGCTAATCAGCAATTGAAATCCTCAAAGGCACCACTCCCTATTGAATTATGAGAAATAGAAACTTGTCCTTTGTCATTCTTTTCCTAAGGTCAGAAGTTTGATTTCAGACTTTATTTGTTAGAGAAGCAGTACCTCAAATGGATTCTGAAATTAAACAGAGCATGTTTGGCTTTAGGGAAGTGTAGCAATAATGTGATTTGAAGAAATTGCTTTTTCTGGCTTTACAGTTTATTTTCTATGCATTACATTTTCTTTAATTTTGTGATGGTAGTTTGTTACTCTTTGCTAGGAATACCTCTGTGAGAAAAGACAAAATTAGCTTTATTTTTCTATTTGTTTCTAATTGAGGCTCATTCATAAGTAATCTTACAATCTTGTATTTTTAATGATTTTGCCTGGATTTTTTTTTAAGTCTTTATGGAGGTTTTTAAAAAATATGTGGTTCTAATGAAAAGGCCATTTATTATTATGCAGAAAGAATAAGGCTTGTATGTTCAATAAAAAATCTTATTTTAGATTAAAGAAAACAAAAATAAATAAATAAATAAAATAAAAACCAGCTGCTGTCCTTGCAGATAGGCAGTCTTACTGGGATCTTAAAGCTGAAGTACCAAGAAAAGAAATGTAAGTTCTGCTTGTCAGAGTTCTTTGAGTGTACATTATACTGTTCATTTGCTTGTGTTTTATTTTTAATTTTGCCTTCCATGGAAGCTTTTCTGATTAGTGTGCTGTGTACTGTGTCTCACAGATGACCTGAGGAAATTATTTGACATTTCTGTTTTTCCAGTCTCTAGAATTTCTCTCTTCAGGTGCTATCATTGTAAAGTTCAATGTGTTGATTCCTTCTTTTTAGTCTGTGGTTTGTAAGAAATTGTCACAAACATTTCCATTGCTAGCTTTCTACTGCATGGCTGTCTTTTCTCTTTACCAAATTTAGTTCTTTGTGTTAATACACAGATTAAAAAGCTCAAAATCAAAGTAGGGATACTCTACTGCTAAAACACTCTTCTGGTTTTGAAAGACTATTATGGAACAGCATAAGTTAAAAACATGACTTACTCCTTGTAACTATTTGTTTCTTGTTAACAAACTATCACATGCAGAACTGGATTGCATCCTAGAAAGAAAAGTTGTTTTCTCTTGTACTTCTGCTCATGACTCACAGTGCAAAGGAAAAAAAAAAAAAACAAACCTGAAACACAACAGAGAAAAGGAAAGCTAAGTAAAGATTAATTATTAGTAATTATGTCAGTATTAAACTGATATCGTAGAATGTTTTTAATGTACTAATGGTCTTTGAGTGATTTCTTCCCACTAAGAGATATGATTCTGATTAAAAGGTGAATCAGTGCCCCCAGATAACTCTGAGGAGCAATTTAATCATATTAAGGCCAATAAGAGTTACTTGAGGAAGAGAATATGGCAAAACTTAGCAGCTTTCTGGTTAATCTAAAGAATACTACGTAAGTAGTGAAATACAGCTCATCTAAAACAGTGATTATTCAAATATTTAGTAAGAGAGGATGTAGTGGGTTGACCGTGGCTTAATGCCTGGTGCCCACCAAAGTTGCTCAGTCATTCCCCTCTTCAGCTGGACAGGGACTAGATAATGTGATGAAAAGCTCATGGGTTGAGATACGAACAGGGAGAGATCACTCAGTGAGTATTGTCATGGGCAGAACAGACTCAGCTTGGAGAAAATTAGTTTATTACCAGTCAAATGAGAGAAGAATAAAGGAAAATAAAAGTGAAACATTTCCCTAACCCCTCCCATCTATCCAGGTCCCACTTCACTCCTAATTTTTCTACTTCTTCCCCTTGAGCAGAGCAGGGGCATGGGGAATGGGTGTTATCATCAGTTCCATCACACGTTGTCTCTGGCACTCCTTCCTCCTCACTGGAAGGACTCCTCACACTCTTTCTCTGCTCCAGCATGGGGTCTCTCCCAAAGGAGACAGTCCACTACAAACATGAATCTCCAAGATTAATCCTCCACATGGGCTGAAGTTCTTCATGAACTGTTCCAGCTGGGTCCCTTCCATGGTGTGCATTCCCTCAGGAAGGCTGCTCCGACATGGGTCCCCCACAGGGTCACAGGTCCTGCCAGCAAACCTGCTCTAGCATGGGCTGCTCTCTCCACAGGCCACAGGTCCTGCCAGGAGCCTGCTCCAGCACGGGCTTCCCATGTGGTCACAGCCTGCTTCAGGCATACACCTGCTCTGGTTTGGGCTCCTCCAGGGGCTGCAGGTGGATCTCTGCTCCCCCCTGGCCCTCCAGGCGCTGCAGGGGCACAGCTGCCTCACCGTGGGCTGCACACCAGGCTGCAGGGGAATCTCTGCTCTGGCAGCTGGAGCAGCTCCTGCCCCTCCTCCTTCACTGACCTTGTGTCTGCAGAGCTGTTCCTCTCACACACTCTCAATCCTCTCTTCAGCTTTGGTTGGCAGTAATTTTTCCACCTTCTTAAATGCATTATCCCAGAAGTGCTGCCATTTCTGGGGGATTTGGCCTTCACCAGCAGTGGGTGCGTCTTGGATCTGTCTTGCATTGTCTCTGTTGAATATGGGGAAATGTCCTGGCAACTGCTCAAAGAAGCCACCACTGTAACCTCCACTCTCAAACTCTTGCCATGCAAACTCATACAGCAGTATAATTCTTAATGATCATATAGCATGATTTTGAATAGCAATATATTTTTGGAAGAGAGTGTTTATTTCTATTTCATAATGGAATTAATATACTTACTGGAAAAAGTTCGTAAGGAAGAGTTTTTTTTTAATATAGATACATCTCTTAATTGAGTAGCCAGCCATTCTACTGCAGTGCTTATGATTAAACATCACTCAGAGGCATGCCATGGCATACCACATACATGAAGCCAAGTACCTGAACAGAGTCAAAGGAGTATCATCATCATTGCATAGTTCTGACTCCTACATATTACATACTTTATTGATTTAACATACATGTCCTCCTCTGCTACAATTTCTGATTCATTTAGGGAGCAAACAATTCAGTGGAGTTCTAATATTTTTATGCATTTGAAGAGGATAAAATATAAGAATACAAGGCAATACATAAAATACACTTTTACAGCTAATGTTCATAAGGCACTAATGTAAGTTAGAAATACAGTATTGTTTGTGTTTAGTGTCTTTTTAAAAGCTCTATCTGCCCTAAAAAATGGATGAGACCATTTCTTAGAATATATTAAGAGATGAATCAGTTTGAGATATGAATAATGAGAAGACAAGTCCTTTGAAAGTCTATTTTTGTAATCACATCTTTTTCTATTTGTCTTTTCAGACAATGTGAGATTCTGTGGGACATACTGTGTTAATTAGATGTAGGGTTTTGTGGAAATGTATTTTAGTTTAGAAATGCAAATAGGCTTTCTGTAACAGTACAAATATCCAGTAAGAAATGACTTGTTGTATGATAGTGTAACTTCACATAAAGATCAGAGAAAGGGAAACATTTAAACTCTGAAAAGGTTGGCTGGTTTCTCTAACTAACTAACTTTCTTTAACTAACAATACATAGAGACCATGTTATTGGATAAATACTACTTTGTGTTCATGGTATAACTGTGTATCAGTTAGATCTTGGTTGTTAACTCAGTATTTATATATATATATATATATATATATATATATATATATATATATATATGTGTGTGTGTGTGTGTGTCTCACATGAACCAAGCTGTTGTGATGCAAAAATTGATTTGGTTATAATTTAAGCAAAAAATTTCAATTGGGATGAATGTTATGAATGTCTTTCATTAATGTTCTTACAAAGAGAAAACATATTTCTAGAAAAAAGAGTTCATGGTTTTCCTTCTCTGTGTGATTAAATTTGTCAGTGAGAACTTCTGGCACAGAACTATAAGAAATAACAAATTTAAACACAAGTAGAGGATGCAATCTGCTCCAATTCTCTTTTGATAACCATAATTAAACTATGTGTCAGCTGCAAGAGAATGAGACCCTCAGTGAAGTCATCCATGAAAGCAGTGGGTTTGTTACAAATACACAATTAAAAAAAACAGGAACATTTCATGAATTTCTTTCAGAGGTACTCAAGTATTCAAGCATGGTTTAATAAAGCAGAAAGTTGTCACGTTGTACAAAGATCCCAGCCTAGAAAAAAGTTATCTATATTAACATATAAACTCAACTGAGCATGCCAACCTTGTACAGGAGAATTTACAGACATTTATAGGGCAAGGAATAGAAGCCAGAATTAGCATGCATTATATATAATATACAGCCTGTGCTAAAAAAACCCATCAAATTATTTTGTATATGTATTGGACATCATAAGTAAAGGATGATTCCTGAAGAGCAGCTCTCAATGATGGCAGCAACTTTCCTTATATAAATTCCAGAGATGTGCTTATCATTTAATTTTATTTCAAAACAAAAAAAAAACCAAACAAAAAAACCCAAACAAAACAAAACAAAACAAACCCAAACCAAAACAAAACAAAAAACAAAACAAAACAAAAAAAACCCATAGAAATAACTTCTCTAAAACTAAAAGACTTGGTTAATTCATTGGTTCATTAATTCATTCAGGCCTAAAGTTTTATATTTCAGGGTTTTTTAATTTATATTTTTAATTTCAGTTTTTAAATTTATATTTTTAAATTTCAGTTTTCTTCAGCACTGTAAGATATAGTTGGGTCTTTGAATTGTCCCTCACCTACTAGGAGCCCCATTTTCCCTGTTACACCAACACACAGATCATGAGTAGCACTGGCTGCAGGCTTGAGCAAGTGTGGTAGTAGATGGAATATATTTCACTAGTTGATGGACAACTTTTGCACAAGATGTGTGCTGATTCCTGGCAGAAGTCCTGCATTCCAAAGTCGCATGGCTGGCTCACCCAGAAAGTGCCAGTTCCTTCAGGACCAAGCAGTCTCCCCTCTTTTGCTCCTATCAGTCTCCACATTGCCACCATCAGTCACACCCTGTGATCCTAAGGCTTATCATGGCTGTCTGGCTCCTGGAGCTGTGCCTACTTGCCAGTGTGGTCCATGCACCTGGAGGTCACACTGACTTGAGATCCCTCTGGGAGCATCTGCTGTGTGTTAGTGCAAAGATCACCAGCCAGCCTGAGGGTAAAAGAACTGGGGATTCCTGAACCAAATGGCAGTCTCACACATCCCAAGAAAAGGAGTGCAAGAATAAAATACCCTAGGTGGAGATTCTGTGGAGGGCTGGGAAAGGATTACAGTGTCACACAGCCCTGGCTGCTACAGTGGTTGTGTTTTTCTGTGAGAGGCACAAAGGATATGTGGAGAAGACTTATAAATGTAATGACTGGAAATGTACATATTAAGAACAGAACTTGAAAATAAAACAGCATCAGTGCATTGTGGCTATGACCAAAACTCCAGGAAGAAGGAAGGAATGTATTTTTGATGACATGAAATAAATGCAGTGTCCTGCACTTGGTGGCCTAGGAGAACTTCTGGGTAAACAGGAACCTTTATTAGGCCTTTCTTAGATAGCACTGGCTACAGCTGTGACAAAAAGATGATCACCATTGTGCTAAGGACGTCCTGGTCCTCTGGGTGCTTGCTGTACTTCTCGGGTGAGCTTTCTACGTGTTAAGAAGGCCACTTCAGAGGCACGCTGCTCGTGTAAGATTAATTGAGCAGCCACAGCACCTGCCATGTCTTCTCTTATATAACAGATATCCTGAAAGTACATTTTGTCTTTAGAGAAAGACACATCAGATGTTTTTGGCATCTGCTTCATCAGAGGAGGTCATTGTTGAGAAAGCAGACAGCAGCATAAAAAAATATTGTTCCCTTTGTAGTTCCATAGCTTCCTATTATGTTTCTTAGAGTATTTCTACATTTAAAACCAGAGGGTTGCCCTGTTTCTCTGTTTGATTTTTTCTGCTCCCTTTTTTTTTTTTCTTGAATTATTGAGAGGGTGAGGAGAGGCAGGGGCAAACTACCACAAGCCCTCAACAGTGACTTTTGCAAGAAGACTGGGGGTTTTTGATAGGTAAGGGCTGTGGGAAAGATAAAAACAGACTGTAGTCTTCTCTCTGTACTCATCTGAAGTAAATGCCCCTCACTACCTGACATTCTCCTTTCCAGAGCTGTAAAAGGGCTGTAAAGCCCTTTCCTGAAACCCTATTGATCCCTTTGACTGGTTTGTCCAACTTTTTTCTTCTTTCCTGCCTTTTTTCCAATCCTACATGTTTCTGCCTAAATGTCAGAACTCTGATGGAGTTCCCATGCAGAATAACTTCAGGTTATTGCAGTTACAGTGATACAAAGTTCATTATATTGAAAATGAAGTTAGGCCCTTGCAATATTAGTTTAGTAAATCTTGCTTTTCTTAAATGACCTGTTAGTGTTAAGGACTGTTTTTTAGAATTTAGTAGGTTATTTTAACAAATTCCAGGCCTACAAACTCAGTGAATCAGTCTCTAGAAACAAAATTATTATGCTTCTAGATCAGCCACAGAGGAATCTTTCTCTGTTGATGACAGGGTAGCTTAAAATCCTGACCTAAACCAGATTTCTGAAGTTGATACACCAGTTATATGAGATGGGATGAGTCAAGCAGATAATATCCTCAGAGACTGGCCATGATCTATTCCAGAAGTAGTTGTGCTTTTTTATACACTACTGAAAGTCTGTGTCAATTTTTCATGATCCAGTGGTTAGTACACTTTTAGTTTACTGCCTGTTTTTATGTGTTCTGTTTCTACCTGTTGTTTTTGCTCCAGCATTGTTCATTAGCCTAAGATGCTATTGCACTTTTTCAGTGCTTACTCTCTTTTGTATTTGTAGACATACATTACCTTTATAGGGACAAGTAAGTGCCTGTTCCATTTTCTGCCTCAACCTTTACTTTGCCACACTAACCCAGCCAAATTCTGTCAGTCAGCTTTTAATAGATAGACTTTAGAGCCTTTACATCATCTTGGTGACATTTCTTTTCTTCTGTACTAATTTGAAAGACTTTCTTGAACGTAGGTGACCTGTCTTCTGTGCATATGAGGTTTTACTACTGCCTTAAAATATTCTCCTTTAACCAATGCGCCTAGGATCAGAGTTGCCTTTTCTTGGCAGTTTTCCACCAGAGGCTAAGTGTGCTTGTATTGACTTGCCTGACTGGCTTAAATATTGCTGGTAGTGTAGCCACAGGGACACAGTGTTCATTAAAAGTTGAAAAAGCTAACTGAAAATCATGGGGAAATATTTAAGAGCTACCTCACACTGCTCTGCCTGCTGCCACAGTTACCAGGGCTGCATTACGTCAGCTGGCTATGAACTGGATAGTGCAGGTATAAATGTCGAAAGTTATCATTTTTACAGATCCCAGGGATAGTTCTTCACTATTACCCCTAACCTTTCATTAATAATCCATTTTGTTCTCTTTTCCCCATCATCCAGACCCTAGGGCTATAATGCCTGTTTTGATTACAGGCAAAACAGTACATGCAGACCTTAACAATATATACTTCTCTTACAGAAATTAAGATAGTGATGATGTGAACAGTACTTCTTGGTTCACCTTCATTTTGAAAGTTTCCTCCCTGGGCAAATCTCATTCCCTCTTCCTTGTTGATCTCCTTGTGTTTAGCAGAGTCAAGCAGATGCAGAAATAAGACAACTGGGCACAGCCTACTACATGACTGGTTAAATATGCATTAGGCTATACCTAGTGTTCCTTTTCTTATTTTTAAAGTGATAACATCTGTTCAAGCACCCTATTTATGAGGAGCAATTTTATCCCTCTCAACACAGAGAGTCACTGGTAGAATTTGTTCAGAGCTGGCTGAATGCTATGGGCATGTGAGAAATTTTAGGGATACCATCAGCTGAGTCTTTTCTGCCAGCTATACATTCTGTTCCTAGTATCTCAGCGTGAGTCGGTTCAGAAGTTTGCAAATAAGAAGAAAAAAAAGTGAAATGCCTTCCAGTACCAGCTGAACTTCCTCTACTGTCTGCCCATGGACTGAAATGGATAAGACAGTGCACATGATGGGAGCAATGCAAGCAGAGGTGCAGTCTGACGGATCTCAGCAGCACGTGGTGCTTAGCACAGCCAAACCACACTCAAGGAGCACACCTGAAGTTTTATAATTTCTGTGTAGATAGATCACAAGGCACATACTCCTTACATGAAAACATTTTTCAAGAAACACAAATGTTTGACACGGCCCTGTTCCTATGGTTACTGATTGTTTCAAATAATCTTCAGAATGTCCGTTTGGTCACAAGATATGAGCAATCGTGACCTTGATTGGAGACTTGACTCTAGTAACAACTCAGCATCCACACCCCTGAAATCTCCTTTCACTGTGAAAAAGACTTCATGCTCAGTCGTCTTCTTTAATACAATCTTCACTATACATACATACATTTCATTTTATATTCAGTTCACTGTCTTGAATATAGAGAAGATAAAAATATGATTCAGTGAAAACATTTGTAAGAATATGTAAAAATGTTTTTAGTTAAGTAGAGATAGATGGCTACTGAATAGTTATGTTAGTAAAATTCACAGCCTTATTGCACAATATGAAACTCTTTTCAAGTCACAGGAAATAGTTCTCATATCAAAACTACAAAAAAACCCCATTTTTTCCCTTCTGGTTAATCAGCTTTTTGATGTAAAACCAACACCTTTCACTCAGTTGTAAAAAAAAAATTCTCTGCCATTCTAAAATATAAAACATGGACTACTGGTACATAAAAACTATTATGGATGCAATTTATGTTGAAATGGTATTAGGTTTCCCTTGGAATAAAAAAGTCATGGGCAAAAAGCATTCAAAAGGAACCACAACAACCTGTGGAGTATGTAGCTGATGCTCCCAATTATTCTTTTTCTGCTGCTGCATTCCTATACTCCAGAGTACACCTCTCACCTTTACAGCCATCACACGACAAACATTGCTTGCACTGAAGAGAATCACTGTTTTGCCTGAAGCAAGGAACATAAGTGTTGCAAAACTGACTCCTCCTCTAATGGGGTGAGCATGTACAAGTACACAGAGTTGTATTTCTCCCAGAGCTGCCAGGCTGAATATTTTGCAGGCAGAGCTCTAAAGCTTACAGGCTTTTTCTTTGTTTATCTTTCTTTTTGGGTGTTTCCCCCTCTTTCTTTCTGGATTTTTTTCTTTTTTACATATATGAGAAACACTTTGAAATGCTGGATCTTCAAGTCCTTTTTCAGGAAGCATTCATGAGCTGGCATGTGTCAACATACATTTCATTACCAGGCAAAAGTAAGTACTGCAGTTAAATCTGTTCCTGCTGTATGTTTACCAGACTGTAAAGGATTTGGTGTTGTATGAAGGACAAAGTAGACTATAGTTCAGTTAGCAGAAATTGAAAACTTGCAGAAATAGGTAAATTCAGTTCAGCTTAATATGATATGGTAAATATCTTGGGACTTATATTCTGAGAAAGAAAAGAACAATTTTTTACTTGTAAGTCAGTGATATCTCTTTTAAAATACTGAAATAAGCTGTGGACACAGAGATGCCACTCCTTCTGTTTGATTTTTTTTAAGTGACAGTTGGACTGCATTTATTATTTCAAAGCATTTTTAATCCACTTGGTTGTACTAATCTCATTATATTAGTGATCCTTTATGTTCACTAAATATACCTTATTTTTGTTATTCGTTAATGAAAACATCCTCATGGGACTCCTGTAACTGCCATCATATCTTCCACCTCTGATGTTTCCTAGCTATTCTATTCTTCGTGTTTTACACTCTCCTGTATCCGCACATACATTCACTAGTTATCAGATTCTGTTTTGTGCTATTATCTTCAGAATGTGCTGTTATTGGCATAGACTGGCAGAGAAAGGCTGAAGGGAAATGGATCTCAGAGAGAATGCAGAGAAAGGCTGGTAAATGAGCTGGCAAGTAGTAAAGAAAACAATGTGCTTTGATCCAAAGAGCATCTTTTTAGCCAGTTTTCCCTGCGTTTTATTGAAACAGTGTACCGTCAACATCTGTAATGTTTTCACTAGTCCAACAGTCACCTGGGAATTCATTAGTACTCTGGGAATGAATACAGTTTCCTTTGCTACGAGTTCCCTCTAGAGAGCGCAGCAGCCTGCAAGACTGTTGTGTGGATTCTGTGTCCGTGTTAACAGCGTAAGATTTCTGCTGCAGAAATGCTCTGCTGCAGCTATCAGTCGTTTCTTCTTCTGAGAGTTGGTTTGCTTTTGTCGAGCTGCACTAGGCACTCTCCCAAGGCAGGCAGATGGATTGCCCAGGCAGCGAGCAAGTTTAGCAACAAGTAATGCTTGAATGCTTGTGTAGGGAAAGCAGCCATTTACCACGTGCACGTTTCGCAGCTCCAAGCATCCACAGCAAGTCTGCAGTGTGAATGCTCGTCAGTCTCCTGTGATAAAGTGCAGCCTAGTTAAAGTCTTGCACAAGGCCTAACGTAAATCCACACCATGGCTTGGAGCACACAGACCGTGGAGGAAAACAAAATCTGGAGAAATGCAGTTAGCATAAAGCCAGCAGGAGAAAAGAAACCATGAGGTAGTTGTTGTTGTTGTTGTTGTTGTTGTTAAAATTGATATGGAAACCTGCCAGACTAAATTTTTGTGTCAAAGGTGTGATGATCTGAAAGGGCAGGTATCCCAGTTGACTGAGCTGATGCTTTGAAAGGGCAGGTATCCCAGTCAACTGAGCTGAGGAGAATAGGTCAGTCTAAGAATTTTCATCTGTCTTTTTATAAGGGCTTTGAAAATTTTCAGCTATTTAGGTTCTGTTGTCATCATTTTTTGTTGCTCAGCAAAATATACCTTTTTAATGTGTCAAGTGTTCATGGCTCCATCTGCAATTGCCACCCGTAGCAAGTAAAGTTCAGTGATCAGAAATGGGACAAATGTGGCTTTTGAAAGCTCTGGCCTTCATTTAGAGATTGTGGAACTTTGACTTCCACACAAGCAAATGGAAGCAAATGGAGTTCGCCCACTGCATTCAGCTGTATCACTATTTGAGTTGAAACCTTTATCCTCCAAGGTGGTTTTCCTCTCCAGAATCAGACACTGGTTAATTACAGTCTCAAAGAACACTAGAACTGCTTTTGTTCCTACTGCCATTTTCATTTGTCTTGTTTGAAACTGATATTCTGGTATTTCCAGATACTCAAATTTACAAACTCTGTTTTCCATGTATTTATGTACCCTCATGTACATATCAATTCATTTTTTATTCTTCAGTTAGGATTTTTTAGAGTTTTGTCACAAACTCTTGCTATGTAATACACTTCTTTCAAAGCTGTATTCCTCTCAGAAAACCTTAGTTTTCTGTGCCTTCAGCCCCACTTTTGTTTCCCATTTATTTCTTCAGTACAGCTGCCTTTCAGAGAGGTTGTAGGGTTGCTTCACAAGGTCAGATCAAAGGGCAGCTCAGACTATACCTTAAGTTTTTGGTTGTACTTATAAATTGGATTAATCCAATGCTCTAACAACTTCTCTTGCAAAGACATTCCCTGAACTTTTCCTGACAGTTCTCCTACAGTTTTGGGGGGATGCCTTGTTTGGTCTCCACTCTTATCTGTGATTGCTGTCACAATTCTCCTTAGCCTGACTCTGAATTGAATATTTGTCATGTGAATCTGTACCTAGGCTGCATGGGCAGCTAGGCTAAACTTAGTTGATCAACCTTGGTTGATCTTATTCATTTTAAGGAGCCTGTCCATGCTATTTTAATTTTGCAGCTGTAGCTATACCTGTCCTGCAATCCTCACTCTCACCCTACGTTATCACTGTGGATCAATTTAATTAAACATTATGAAGTCAAGGGTGCAGGGTTTTTTGCAAGCTAAATAATAAGAGAAGGAAGGTTTTTAACTGTTGGGCTTCCTATTTTTTATATTGCCTGGTCTCACTGAAGAGACCTTGCTCTGAGACCTTGCTTTATCTATCACAGATACAGGTTGGTAATGGTTCTGTTGAACGTGAACTTTAATCCTTCTAAAAACTTACTTGTCAAAAAACTTTCACATCCAGCAGGCTATATTTACAACCACTTCTTTAGCCCTAAAACTTTTTGATTTCCAGTAGTGCCACTGGTAATGCCCCTGCTTGCAGCATGCCAAGTGCAGCTGTGGCTCTGCCTGACCCTTCCTTTACTGCATGTATCCCATACCTAGCAGCAGCACATGACCAAGCAGGCAGAGTTGTTCTTGTTTCCTGCCACACTCTTAAACAGTGAATTAAAAATAAGAAAGAATGAAAGTTAAAAAGAAATGTTAAAATATCTCTGCTGTGAAGGATTGCATTTAGGTTGAGTCCTATTGCCATGGTATATAGGTTAGATTATCATTATGATCCCTCTAGATTTACAGATAATGATCTCTGAAAAGATCTCATTCAGCATATTTGTTACATCTGATATAATTAATTTTCCTTGTCTTAAGAAATTTTCTAATCTCCTGTATTTCAAACCCCTTACAACCTGAGGTAACCCAAGGGTTTTGGCATGGCAATTCTCTTTCCAAATTCATTGTTCCCTCAGGGTGAAGTCATTCCATATTAACAGTGGTTTTAAATTGTCACATTTCCACTTCTGGTGAACATGTGATACATAACATTCCCTGTGAGCAAGTATGTACTGGTTCATAAAAACAGTCAATAAACTTGGCACCAATAATTTCTGAAAACTTTCAGACCTCTAACTGGAGCAAGAACAATCAGGAGTAATCATGATATAAAAATGGAGGGTTTAGAATTCACAACAGATCATTTATTTGATGAATAGCACATTTTGGATGCTGCTGTATGGTGTGACCCTTCTTTCTTGGATGAAAGGGGAGATGGTGTTTTTGGAAAAGCAAAGATGACTTGTTGCCAAATCTACATCTGCTCTCAGCCTGATCCAAAAATTGGATTGCTGCTGGTGCTGTTTCTTCACCCCTAAACATGATCCGGTAAATCATGAGAGTTCAAGACAGCCAATCCAAAAAGAGTAGGCTTTTCTTTCAAAAGAATCCTTTTACTTAATTATGATGCAAAGAGAAAATAAAGAACAATTCACTTCAGTGATTATATGGCAAATTCTACCTACCTTATGAAATGTAAGTGGATCATGACTTTGTGAATGCAGAATAAAAATGGGAAAAATAGAAGGTATGTGTTGTAGGTTAAGAATAAAGATTAGTCTTTAAAACATTAATATAATAAATGATTTATTTAGATGAAAGTGTTAACTAAACTACCTAGTTTAACTGAAGTACTAAGTAACCAGGTTCAGTGGTAAAGTCTGGGCATCTAAAGTTAGAATGTTCACGTGGCCTCTTTGTTTTAAATAACAGTATAGAGGAGTTTCTGTCTAGATAAGGTAATTGGGTATGATCATGCTATTTTTTCCTAATATAAGGAAGACAAAAAGTAGTTTCCTGTCTATTTGTCACTCAAAGTACGTCTTCTAATCTCTTCAGGAGAAGCCCTGCCTTACATGTCTTGTATCATCTCTGTATCCTAATCATCATATATCTGCTTGGCCTCAATAATGCCAAATTACCCCAAACTCCCTGTAATTGTTGCTGTTGTATGTTAAAATAGTATTCATATGTAAGTCCACTCCCTAATTATTATTATTATTATATACTGTTTCCTAGTTATTTTATGTCTAGCATCTCTCTTCATTCCTTGTTTGAGTGGCAGCAGTGTAGATTTCTATTGTGATTTACACAAATGAGGAGAGGATAGGGCTACAATCAAGGGAGATGTCTTTGGTCTCAATTAAAGAACAACTTTGGTGCCAGATGGTGCAGGATCCATTCCTCCAACTCCTGCTGGAAGACCTGACCCTCAAAAGTTTCCTGATCACTGTCACCAGAAGCCCTTCCACCCTGTTCCAGCCATACAACCCACTTAGCCTAGAAATGAATCAGATTCATGAGGCCTTGGAAGTCGTCTCTGTGTCCACAGGAATCACCATTTTTCATGGTTGTGGCCATACCCCATGTGATCTCTGAACCCCCTATACTTGCTGAAAACCTTGCCTTTTTCTTTGCCACAAAAGTACATCAAAAATCCTCATATATTCCCACACCTATGTGCATTTTTGTGTCTTTACAAAGACACAGGTGAAAGTGTATGAAGAGTATAAATGTATGTTCATACATAGTTATACTTCTTTATACCATACAAGGATTTTATTTATAAAGCATGCGTATGAAAATGTTTAGTAAGAGATAATGAAATTAGGTGAACATTTAATGTTAGTAGAAAGGAAGCAAAATAAAAGAAAAGTACAGTTAAATGGCGTGGGAGGATGTCTGAGGGAGTGAGGGGACATGAAAAGATCGGAATGTGCTTTGAGCAGAGGGGTGAGCCTGTGAAGCTGTCCAGGAGACTGCCACCCAGCCCCAGATCATCCAAACAACAGACCAGACCAATCTGACCAAGAGGCTCGTTTCTTCTACCTTCAAACCAACCAGGTCACCTTGGGGCTGTCCTGCTGCTTTCTCCTATTCTAGAAAATATAGTTAATATTGCTTACTAAAGTTGAAGGCTAGAAGGAAAATGTAACTTAACGGGAAAATGTTTGTAGGGATGCCTACATCCCAGAATGTTTTCTAAAAAGACCACATGCATTCAAGAGAATATGGTTGGGCTGGGATTATAAAAACAAAAGTTTGTGTAAAGGGAGGTGAGGCAACTCTTATCTACATCTCAGTGCAGTGTTCTAACACACACTTGTAATACCATGACAGAGATTATGCTCCATTTGTTCCCTTATCCTTATGCTGGTGTGGCGTTCATAGCACTTTCTGAAAACAGCCCTTGCTGAATACACAAAAGACACTATTGTTCTGTGAATTGTCTTTATTCCTGCTTAGAACCACAGGAGTTCAAAAAACACAGCTTTGAAAGAAAGGAAATGGTGACAATAGGAGACAGGTCAATTAACAAATAAAGTTTCATTGAGCATGACTTAAATGTTGTCTAATGTTTGTTTTTCTGTGTGCATGTAATAGCAGCATGTTGATAGACTGCAGCATCTGTCAAAAGACATTTTCTATGCTCCTGGAGAACTGGGAAGCTTTGGGAGTTTAAGCCCCTTTTCCGAAACAAGCAATAGTGTTATCTGAACATAAAACAGGTGGTTTCATGTCATGTAAATCAAGATTCACAATATACATACATCTGTGAAAGAGTCCTTTAGAAGTAACAGGTATTTGCGGGCTATTCTAAGCACAATAATAACAGCATTAAGTTTGTTTTAATGGTGGTGAACATATTATCCAAGGGGGCCTGACTGTGTATCTGAAAGGCAGAATGGGTTCTCAAGTAGCTGAAGCTTTTTAAATATTTTTTCCTGCCTCAGTAATTACAGACCAAGGAGAGAATGGATGTTTTTAAATCAGCCTTCACACAAGCTGCTAAATTAAAATAATTTTCACATCTTTTTTACTAGTAATGAGGTAGATGCGTCTGTCACAGATTGCTTAAACAGGCTGCTCAAAACCAAGGCATGGGGATGTTTTAGAGCACACAGTTACCATTTGCTACATTGGTCTGTTATTGGAGTTTATAATAAAGGACTATAACCACAGCTTCTTCATTACCACCAGAGTCAGACATGTGTGTGAAACACTGAAGCTGTGCAAGGAATTGGAAAACCATGTCTAGTAATTGGTGTAAAATTAGAGTAAATATACCTCTGCTCAGAAAGGAAGACTGTGAGGATGTTTAGGACAAAAGAAAGATTTGACAGTGGTTATGAACAGACGTTCACAGGTATTAGTTGAAACTGTGAGAAAGGCTCAGATGTACTGCTTAATAGACTACAGTCACCAAGGTATCAAGGGACATTCTATTCCAATGAGCTTTAAAAAGTGAACACTCCTGAGGGCAAAGTTAAAAGGTTTCTAGCAGTAAAAAGATGAGGGAAGAAACAGCTATTTGTAAAGGGGTGTTGCTTGCCCCAGAAATTTAACAACTGGTTAAAAGCCTCTCCAGTCCACGATGTTTAGCAGTTGGAGCCAGAGTGGAACAAAGAGAAGGATGGTAAACCACAGTTTTCACATCATGCTCCCCAACAAAGCTTGCACCAAAATATCCCCACAAAACACCAGTTTGAACTTTACCAAACAGCTATTCAAAGCCCCTGGAAGCCATCAGGCCAGTGGGAGATGAGGTTAGCAAAAATACAATACACAGACAGCTGGAATAATATTAATAGTGCTGCTGGGTAAGACATGGCATTATTCTTTGCAGCAAGTCCATTATTCATTCATATGTATATTGCTGGAATGTATAAACAGTTACTAGTCCCAACAAGAGAGCTTTAACTGTTGACGAGCCATGGATCTGGTCTTCAGTCCTGCAATTAGGAAAGCAAAGCTTAAAATGGATAAAAATTCTTGTATTTTCATATAGCCGGGAAGCTAGCATGGTTTTTGGAAACTTCTGCTAGGGTTGCCAGTGACAGTTTCCCTTTTCATTGATATGCCTTGAAGGTTTTCATCTCCATCTACCTCTACACAAAATATTGTTGAGTACCAGCTGGTTTGAGATTTAGTAGTCCCATTCTTATGGTGAGTTGTGGAAAATGGTAATAGCAGTGAGTTCATTGCATCAACATAGTACAAACTTCATTATGTGCCAATAAACCAATATTGATTTCATAGAGGAGGCACTGAAATAAGTACAAATGAAAGCAAGCATGTCTTATTTCACAGTGGAAAGAAGGTTGTGAATTTTATCTTTTGATCTGGAAGGTTGTGGTGTTTTAACAAAGCCACCATGTACTAAATAAGTAGTAAAGAGAGTAACAAAATAATTAAAAGGATCCCTCCTTGTACATGGGTTATTAAACATCCCAAGTGGACTAGGAGCTATGTTTTACAACCTCTTTTCAAAAGCTATGTAGTTTTTTTCAAGGAGTTCTGGAATTATTATGCCACGTGTTAAAAGCATGGCTAAGAAAATGGCCAGAAATGTGATCAATAAGTGTCCCAAGTAGTTTGGGCCAAGCTGAAGTCTGGCAGAGCAGGAGGTCTTTAGGGTTGTTGAGAGGCACATCACTGCCCTGAAGGGCTGTCCTTTCTCAAACCCTTAAAAGGAAAATAATGGGTAGTGCTCTGTATTCCAGCCACCAGAAGAAGTAGAAGGATAGTACACTTTACTGAACACTAGGAAAAAAACCAAGAAATACGGAGGAAGATGACCCATTCTACCACTGGAAAAGGAGATATATTTTAACAAGGCTGCTTTTTGTTCATGGCTGATCTGAATAATGTACTAAACCCATGCTGGATTTGCTTGAAGTTCCCCTGATGCAAGCAAGCATCCCAAAGAGCTTGTTCATTGAGATGCCATTACTGTCAGCTGTAGCACAATTTGCCCCTGGACTAAAGTGGGAAAAATTGTGTAGGTCTGAAGAACTGTGCTGGATCTTTGCTACAATACTATTGAAGAGTGAGCCTGATGAATTATGTGTTGAGCTCTTTCAGCCGTGGATGATAGGTTAGGAGACATCCTGAATTTTTAAGTCCAGTCTGCTATGTAAGGTGTAAGTAACCTCTGAGCAGCCTTCAGGAGTTCATCTTTTGTCCTAACAGGAGTCATGTTTACTGCTGCACCATGTTCAGGGGAGGCATTTGGGTAAGTGTAATCCCCTGCCCTTGTCACTGTCACACTGGGAATTTGGGTTTGTTTCAGGAATTTCATCACAGCTATCATTTAACCAATGGATTTTTTCTTTTGGGGAAAATCCATTGTGAACACTTCTTAGTGCCCCTGCACATGTCCTTGTAAAGTTGAAATTTTTTTTCAGGTTTTCCATTTTAGTAGGCAATATCATCAGTATCTTCAGCACAGCACAGAATCCAAAGACTGACCAAATAACACTATGCAGTAATTTGGTTGGGGGTTCATCAGTTGTGATTCATCAGGGTGGTTGTGTATACGTTTCTTCTTCTCATTTTTTTCTATTAATATTTAAACTTTATTATTGATACCTCTTATTAAGCAATATCTAAACTTTTTAAGTATAAATTAATTTATAAAGTCCATGCATTTATAAATATTTATGCACACCTTACTGTATGTATTTTAGAAATGTTTACATGTCACCATAAGGGGCTGGACTTGCAGTAGAAGAAGGCAGGCACAGCACCTGTCATGTCCTCCCTTGTGTTAAACTGTCCTGACCTTAGAATCCAAAAAAAGCCAGGGGAAAAGGGAAGCAAAAGGTTTTCTTTAGACAACAGAAGACATGGTGAGCAGTTTGTGTAGCCTGGTAGCAATTAGTGTCTTCTGTGCAAATTTTTAACAGATCATTTTTTAGCTGTACCCTCTCTGTGTTGATTGCTTGATTATAAACTGCTGTAAGGCACTGAAATAAATCCATTACATGTAGCACGGAGATAAGTAACAGCAATACAGGTTCCCATTGATGTGAAATATTCTCAACAGTGCTCTAGTTTCCTTCTAAAGAAGGTAACAAGATTGAAGGACAGAAGAGCAGTAGTGATATCATATATCTGTATGTGGTCAGGCTTTCAAGAAAATTTCATGAAATTTTCATAAATTAGCTAGAAATGCATAGTCTATAAGAAGCTACTGTGCAGGATGGCCAGCCCTTGGAAAGATTTTTACAGCTGGTTATCAGTGGGTCACTGAGCAGAAAGCTCCTTGGTGTGGCAATTAATCCATATGTCATTAGTGACATGGATAGCATTATACCCTTGTACTAGATAATGGTGAAAGGAGAGGGACTTTAGCTTATTGGAGAAGAAGAGAAAAAAGTTATTTTTACATTATAATTGCTGTATGACTTCTGATAAATAAAAACTTGCTAAGTAGTAATAAGATTAAGGTGCTACTCTAAAACACAGATACATAACTGCACAAATACAAGACTGAGGTAACAAGGGTTCATGAAGTAGTCGGTATTGTGAGAGATTGGATTGCTAGAGATTAATGACTCAACCATACAGCTGCTGTGAGAGACTGGACTGTTGGTGCCAATGACTTGAACTATTGGCTGTGTGCTTTGCTAGTGATGCACAGAGTGCAGAAGGGTGGGCATGCTTGGGGCTACAAGCTAGGTTTCCAGATAACGGAAGAGGTTGATAAAAGAAAAGCCTTGAGAGGAGGCATAAGTCCTTCTTAATGTGCCAATGTTCTCCCTTACATAATGACTCAGCTGTAAAAGCTCCCCTCCAAAATACCAGAACAGACACATGTAGGACGAAGATATTCATCTTGGCTGCTTAGCTATCATGGGCCATGACTGATTCAAATACAATGGCAAGAGACAGCTGCAACATTTTAGATGTTATAAAATGTCCTGTGATCCAGTGTTACATCATCCAGGGGAGGTACAGGGGCTTTTCCACACAGACTCATGATAATGTAAAACCCATGGACTTGGTGTTTTTTTGGGTTCTTTCCCTCCATCACTTGATGGATATAGCCTGCAAACACTGAGAAGACCATAAGAGGAGGACCAATGGGACATCATTGGAATCTATGGAGTGGTCATATTTTTTTTCTCTGTTTACTTTCTTTCTCTCCCTCCTCCTTTTTCCCTCCAGCTCTCTCTCCCTCACATTTACTGTTTAATAAAAGCTCTGCTGTTGACTTCAGAATATGGTCTCATTTGCGTCTTAATTTGAGCAGAGGGACCTCTCCAATCATTTTAATAATCAAATCTTAACAGGTATAAATGAGGGGTTTAACACTACAAAAGAAGAACAGGAGTCAATAACATCATCCTGCTGTGCAAAAAGTAAATACAGTGCGAGGAATTACAAATGGGAGTGTGCTTTGGGTTGTGCAAAGTGTTTCTCTAATTTCCTTCAAAATTTTCAAGGCCTCAGCTAAAGTACTTTGTATTGCAGAGGCACAGTGCTTCAAAAGGATGATAGATGGGAAGTCTGCAGCAGAGTAAGAAGATCTAGAGATCTGGAGAATGTGGCATATGAGAAAAAATAATCAAGACTGCTACATCTAAATAAGAGAATATATATTTAAAGTGTTCAAAGTAGTGTCTGAGCTCAGCAGAGAGACAGGAGCAGTCTGTTGTTCCGTTGTTTTTAGGCTGCTAAAGAAGTACTTGGATTAAGTTGTAGCAGGCAAGATATAGATTTGATATTAAGAACATTTTATTAATACTATATAAGTAGTCTACATTGCCTAAGGAGGTTTCAAAATTCCCCTCATTGGATAGATTAAGCAAATCTAAGGAATTATATTGGCATTGTTGATCCCTCCTTGGCGCACTTGGGGTCTAGATTACCTCCTGAAACCTCTTCTAGTCTGAATTACTGAGAAGTTTTTTATGAATGAAATTGTTAGGTTTAACATTATTTGAAAAGGGAAATATATCTTTGATCTTTACTGTACCCTGCAGAGCAATTAGATCTAGGGACTATGGTCATCATAGAAACTGTGCAGTATTAATTTTATCTAGTTAGCATGTTGTGTGGAAGTATAACTGTAAAACTGTCATTCCCTGTGATATCTGTGATATGGTAGGTTGACCTTGGCTAGCTGCTAGGTGCTCACCTAAGCCATGCTGTCACTCCCCTTCTTCCTCAGCTGGACAGGGGAGAGAATATAACAGCAGCCTCATGGGTCAAGATAAGAAAAAGGAGAGAATAATTAATCAACTACCATCACAGGCAGTTCAGGTAAATTAATTTTTTTGCTTAATAACACAAGAGAAGAGAAATGAGAATAATAATGAGAAAACAAATCTAAAAGAAAAAAAAATCTATTGCATTATGCTTCTTAGGCTCAACTCCACTTTTTATTTCTCTGCCTTCCCCTGAGCAATACAGGGGAATAAAGGGTGGGGGGATTGTGGTCAGCTCATCACACATTTTGTCTGCTGCTCCTTCTTCTTGTGCTCTTTGCCTGCTCCAGCAAGGCGTCCCTCCCATGGGAGACAGTCCTCCACGTATTTGTCCAATGTGAGTACTTCCTGTGGGTTGCAGTGCTTCACAACCAGTGCTCCAGTCCGGGTCCTCCACAGGGTGCAGTCCCTCAGGAAGGCTGCTCCACTGTGGGCCCCTTGTGGGGTCACAGGTCCTGTCAGCAAAACTGCTCCAGTGTGGGCTGCTCTGTCCATGGGCCACAGGTCCTGCCAGGAGCCTGCTCCAGCACAGGCTTCCCATGCGGTCACAGCCTCTTTGGGCATCTCCCTGCTCTGGTGTGGGTTCCTCCAGGGGCTGCAGGCACAGCTACCTCACCATTCACCTCCTTCACTGATCTCAGTACCTGCAGAGCTGTTGCTCTCACATATTCTCATTCCTCTCTCTATCTGGAGGTGCTGCGTTTTTTGTTCTCTCTTTATAAATACATTTTTCCAGTTGTGCTACTGCCATCACTGATCCTGGCACTCAGCTGAGGCCAGAAGTGGATCCATACTGGATTCGTTGTGTTGGACATGGGGAAAGTTCCTGGCAGCTGCTGACAGAGCACCCCCTGTAGCCACTCTGCTACCAAACCCTTGCCACATAAACCAAATACAACCATATTTCAGAATTACCTGGCATCATTCAAAGTACCTTGGCTTGTCTGAACTTTGTTGGGAACTTGTGGCAGTGACTGGTATAGGTAAAAATATTTTTTTCTGTGTCTTAGTACATTATCTGTACTAGGAATCTACCATGATAATATCTACTTTATGATTTTAATATATTCTTGTCACTGTAGTCACAAACAAAAGTTAAGTCTAGAATGATTGTTATCCACGTCATATTTGTGGGGTGTTTGGTGGGCCTTTGGGCCTTTCCTTTCAGGGTGCGAAGAAGGAGGTACTCAGCTCAGCTGATTAGTAAGGTATATCCCATTGAAATCAGGGGTCTCGTGATATCCAATCTGTCATGAAATGTTTTCTAAAATGATTTTTTTAGGCACTCTTTTAGACTCTGTCTAACTAGTAAGAATGTATTAATAGTTAAAGCTCTATGGTACCACTGCTAATGGTAGCCATAATCCAAAAGAAATTACAAGGCTTTATGCTGAAGAATTGTAAGAGAAAAACTTTGCAATTTAGAGCAGTTTAGAGCAGACAGCAGATGGAAGTGGGAAACTATTTACAGTGCACAGTGGTGTTACACAACAGTTTTTGGAAGCAAATGTGGAAAAGAGTCCTTCATTAACTAAAACTGTAAGGGGAATAGGCTACATTACAAAACACTAAAACCCAGCATATATTAGTCCCTGTAGAGAGTTACATTAATGCAGTAATACTGATTGAAAATGCTTAAGGTAATTGATTCAAATATACCTGGTTTATATATGAATGATACTGATACTAACAGATAGACAGGCCAGAAATTTTTTATGATTCGGACACAAGAAATATCATTTCACAACAACAGTGTAACTAACCCAGGGGTGAAGCTGATGAGGTAAAGAGGTGCTTTTAAAGCAGACGGTGTTTTTATGACACTCATGTCTTTTGAAAGCATCACCTGACCCCGTAAAAAAGCATGAAAAGGATAGTGCAGCTATTGAATTAGTGTGTTTAATATCTGGTTTGATAAACAAATTCTGAACTCAGTTACAAGTTATTTTTATTTTTTTAAAAAGAGCATAGTAGCCAATTTAAATGGTTTTGTAATTCTACTTAGATTGAAGTCTTTTCTTCTTAAAAAAAACTTCCGTGTTTGTCTTGTCCATGTGGTTCTTAATGTAATTTTTAACCAGAAATTTTAGCCAAAGTAGTTGAGAAACTAGGGCATTAGTTCTCATGGATTTTTAGATTCAGTGCAAGATCCTTGCTTTCTTTCAAATTTAAACTGTATCTTTAATAATCTATGTTTCAGTTGATTTATCTTTTCCACTAGAATGAAAGTACTGTTATATAATTTTTTTTTCCAATTTGAAAGAAATCTTAATAGCTAAGTAATTTCACTTCACTTCACCAAGGAGTTAACAGGTGTTAATATCTAACAGTAATGAAAATTAAATAGTTTCATTTATTCTATCAGTTTCACTCTTCATAAATAATACAGCGTTAACAGTAGCAAGGATCCTGGCTGTCCAGTATTACAGATTAATGTTTCTTCTGCTGTACCATGTTCAGTATTTTGCTCTCTGGTTCATTTAATGTGTAATAACTGTTCAAGGAGGAATAGTTAAAATAGGCGAAATTGAGATACAGAAGTTGAAGCTTGTCCACAACTCAGTAGTAATGGCATTGGATAGGGCTTGAAAGATAGTCAGAGTTCCCTGGACTTTTTAATGTAATCCTGCCTATTCTTGCTGGAGGCCATGAGGCAGGTCCTGTAAAGAGAGGTAAAGAGTGGATATACATAATTAGCTGTATCTGACCTCATTTCTGCAGTGCATTCTATGACAGACAAGGAGTAGTGTAAGGAGGAAAATTTATTTAATTTATGAAGGACAGATTGTTTTGCTGCTGTATTGTAGAAAATTAACTGTAATGGACTCTGAATCGCAAGAAGAGCTGGATTCCTATGTACGGTTGTTAGGAGTGAGACAAGCTAGAAATGCATTAAAATCATAGCATAATATGAAAGTAGGACAAGCATTGTTGTGAACATTTGGGAGGAACAGGGAAGGAAATACAAAAAAATATTTATTTTTTTAAATCACATTCATGTGGGTTTGAGAAATTGATACAAAGGAAAGCAGTCCAGAAAACCTGGGACATAGAAATGGACATGTCTCAGAGATTTTTATTCCTGATAAAAACTGGGTAATCTAACTCTGAAGGATGGAAGCAACAAGGCACCACCAGAAGGGTTTTGGAAGATTGCTAATATATGATGAGGAGTGTTTTCATTTTTCTTTTTGTGAAATGAAGGGACAGTACAAAAGTATTTTGTCAGGGCAATACAGAACCACTTACCTAAATTGTTTTCAAAGAAGCATGATCAGGATATTCCAGAGGACCTCCCATTCAAGTGTCCATATATGATATAGAAGATTAACTAAGGCATCATCAGAACAAGATAGATTTTCTTATAACAAGGTGGAGAGAACTATTTCAGCAAAGCCAGAAGCTCTGTAGCTGAGCAAAAGAAGGCTTACATTCAGGTTCTTAATCTGAATCAAGAAACAGAAGGTCTTGAGTCTGTGTTTTCTATAATCTACTATTATGCTGTTTGAATATTTGGGGAAATGTTCTTTCTTAAATGAAACAAACTTGTAATGATCTTTGTTTTCCTTCTTCAAAGCTGAATCTATAAAAGCAGTGAAAGCTCTGCTTCAAGCTGCAGCCCTGCCAAAGGATTTCACTTCTCTACATCTGTTAACAGCTGTTCCTCCCATGTCAGAACCCAGGTTTGAGTTCCATTCCACAGTATCCCAAAATACAACTTTGAGTGGTCCAGTGCCAAAGTCTTGAAACATGGTCCTTTACAGTATACAGATTGACAGATCAGTGTACACCAAAATACACCATCCACCATCACAGAATCACAGAATCAATTAGGCTGGAAAAGACCACTGAGATCATCAAGTCTGTAGCAGGGCATGTTGGCCCCACAAGAGTTTATCCCTTTTTTGTTAACTGGTCAGATAACTCAAACAGGACAAGCTGTCTTGAAGTGAGGTATTCTGGCACCTTGGAGTTAACAGTGATCTGGCATCTCCCAACTGCCAGTAGAGAGAGAGATCTGGAAGATAAGCTGGATTTTTGACTGATAGACACCTCACTTTACAAACTATGCAAGCTACACCAAAACTTTCATAAAGCAGAAATATTCTACACATTCCCTGAAAATGTGTGGAGTTTCTCCCTCCCTGAACAGGGACTCCAGCTTCACAGTTACTCTCTGGAGGCTGAGTGAAGGAATCTGTGTACATTATTGACATATTGGTGGTAAGTTACATTTGGCCCCTAATCAATACTATTTCTTTTTCTAGCTTTAATATAGGCGCAACCCTAATTTTGTGCACTCTTTTATGTTATGCTGTATTCTATGAGTAGTTCTTTTTAATTTTATGCTTTGCAGTAAGTAACTCTGATTAAGGTATTTTGTCTGTTATCTATGGTCTGTTTAATAAAAAAATAGACCTGATTTACCATCCCTAGTACTTACATGCCAGAGTGATTTCTTAAATTTAAACAATTGCCAGAAATCTGAGGCTAAGCCAGGGCTTGTCTGAAACACCCTCTCATCCCGTGACAGAGTCCAGCTATGACCCAACACTACCATGTCAACCAGACCTTGGCACTGAGTGCCACATTCGATCTTTCCTTAAACACCTGCAGGGATAGTGGCACCACCATGTTCCTGGACAATCCATTCTAATAGCTAATCACATTTCTGTGAAAAATTTCTTTGACCCATTCAACCTAAACCAATCTGCAACAACTTTAGACTATGTCCTCTTGATCTGCCACCAGTTGCTTGGTTGAAGATGTTGACCCCCAGCTGGATACACCCTCCTGTCAGGGAGCTGTGGAGAGTGATACGGTCACCCCTGGGCCTCCTCTTCTCCAGGCTGAACACCCCCAGCTCCCGCAGCTGATTCTGACAGGACTTGTGCTCCTCACCTTTCCCCAGCTCCACTGGCTTTCTCTTTCTCTGCTGAGCAGATTTTGGAAGCAAAGGAATGGTGAACACCTGCTTGTTGTTTCCTGACTCATGTAAAAATTAATTTACAAGTTCAGACTAGAACTCTGAAATGCTCCAGAAAGAGGAGGAAAGTAGCTCTTTTTCTTCCCTTTTCCTGTCCCTGCAGTGCAGGCTCAGCTAAGCAGCTGTATTGGTGTTCATCATTGCGTTGTAAAATTAAACCCCTAGCATTTGGAAGAGAGGTCGCTGTAACCTACACTCCTTGTGTAAACAATGTCTGAGGACTGTTACCCTGTTGCTGGGGAGCTGCTGCCTTGTTCTGACCACAGATAGTGGATAGTGCTTAACATAAACCTGAAATTTTCACTTTCTATATATGAGGAATCACAACTTCATGTGGATTATGCATCCAAAGACAGATAGTCTAGAGTGTATGGGCTAGATTCTACAAATAGAAGATATTTTTTACTGTGTCTGTAGGACTTTGTCCCCCCAGATAATTTTTTCCATCTGACCATAAAACTTTCTTTTTCTGACTATGGGAAGACCAATAGCCACAGCTTAAGAATCAACACCCACATTCCAAATTTTTTCTTCTCCCAACTTTTGTCTTGTTATCCCATTGCATGGAGATCCTTACTGCTACTCAAGAAAAGTTGCTCTTTATGTCTTTAGCTGATTTTAATCCTCCGTGCAAAATCTCTCCGTGATTCCCTCAAATAACATCTAAGTTTTTCCAGCTCGTGGCTATTTTCTGTGATTCAGATAGCTGAGCCAAAGGTCAGCCAGGTTTAGAAGCTCTTTGGTTTTGTGATGGCCCCTTTTTACAACTTTTGCCTAGTAAGTCCATGAAAGTCTGGTTATGTCATCACTGTTGTGCTGGGATGTATAGCATCAACTGTTTTCATTTGAAGAGGCACAAGGGATTATTGTTGCTAGTAATAACCCATAGTCATGAGTACCTGAAAAAATGTCTTTACCATATTTCCACTCTTGTTTTTCTTTTCAGCTCACAGCTGTCAAAAGACTGCTGCTTACTAGGATCAACAGGTCATTGACTATGTAGGGAGAGTCTTAATGGGTATAAACAATCCATTTTTTTTATTTGAACAGACATATTTTAATAGTACTTTGGTAGCAGGCAGTAAAAAACTAGCTTTTCATTGGCTTTGACATTTTATCTTTTAGCTACATCCTCGTAGCCAAGCCGAAATTTCACAGGGATTATCCTTAGTGTTTCACTGAAACAAAGTGCTTTAAACAGATAGGGTTTAAGTGTTATTGCATAAGAGTTCAAACCATTTCCACTTCCTCCCTTGTTCTTTGACTCATAGTCATCCGATTTGTTCAAGGAGATAAAAAAACAACAAAAAATAATTAGATCTACAAAAATAAAAGTGATTAGTTTTAGTTCCTTGAACTGATTCATTGCAGATTTGTGGAAATGATGCTAAGAGAAGTAGAAATACCTGAAGTTTATTGGCCAGGACTGCTGAAATTATTCAAAGAGCTGTACTGTATAAACTGACTTAACCGTTCAGCATCACCAAAAACAACTAAAAGAAAATTACCCCCTACTACAGGACACTAACTTTTTTTTCCAAAGGGTTGACATCTGTAATTTATGAGTAGGGTGAAGCTTATTCTAACAAGTCCTGTCTGTAGGGAGAAATTTCTTTTGAGGGTAGATGTCCATTTGCTGTGCTCACTCACTGCTGTTTTAGAGCTAGAGTAATTCTGCATGTTGAAATCCTGTGCCCTATTTTGGATTGTACCTCATACCACGCTTTAGGTGTTTTCCTCTGTTCTAATCCAAATAAGGAAAAAGTTAATATTATATTGAGTTTTATTTGAATAGCTTCAGACTGGTATAACTAGAATGATTGCCTCTCCTTTGCTCAAAATGTCTGATCTCTTTCCTAACTAATAATCTCAGTCCTGTTCTGCTGCCAGAATGAAATAAGCACCTATATTATATTATTTAATCAGCCTCTTGAATGTGGAGCAGTCAGTGTCCAATGATTAATGACTGGCAGCTCATTAACTATCCTATTAGCTGCCTCATGGGAAAAATTACAAGAGATTAAATCAACAAATTAAGGTGTTTGTTGCAATTTATTCATTTCTTAATTTCAGCTGCATAATTTTAATGAATTAGTTATTCACTTTTCCTTGCAGTTCACATCCTCCTACTACTGGCACTGGTGTGGGTTAAGCTGAAGCAAGAAACATTTCAGTAAATCAATGGCATGCTAAGAACAGTTTCATCGGGTTTGACAAAGCAGTGATGGATTAAAAACTCCCTCTGGTCTCCTCAGTTCTGCTGCTTTCCCCCTGGGAAGCCTCCCACGTGATGGGAGGCTGCCTTTCCAAGCACCCTGAGAGCCGATCTGGCAGCAGAGTCCTGCTCGGCTGCAGAGCAGCATAGGGGTTAGTCCTGGCTTTGGTCGGGGGCCCAAAGCCCTCATGAGGCTTTCCCAGTAGCTGGGACACAAGCACAATGCAGGGCAGCAGACACAGGCCTGCCAAGCGCCATGTTCCATGGGCAGTGGATGACATGCGTGCCCCTCTCGGCCTTTTGTTTCCCTGTTGCCTTGGTCCCCAGCTGTACTGAAGGGATTCACCTCAAGAAGTTGGTCATCTTGGGCTTTTTTCCTTCAGATAATCTGTTAATGCAAACATTCTGAGGCGTTTTACAAAGTGGGTGTCTTACTCTATAATGCATCAACTGAAATCAAGTGGGATGACTTGCACTGAAGCTCTCTTCTGTATTGCCTAAAATAGAAAACCAGAGTTAAAAATACATAGACTGTGTTTCTCTGTGTTAATTTTACAGTCAAGCAGAGGTTGCATCTTTGTGTAGCTAGTTGAAGAATGCCACAGGAAAGGTACATGATACAGTAAGCCACCGCGCCAGCAAAATATGAAGATTGCAGTTGCAGGGCAAGTGCAGTTTGTTCAAAAGTCCAGTTAAAGCTGAAAGTAGAGATCCCCTGGAGATATTCCAAAATACTACTGAGTCACAAGTATGCTTTCTGTTAGAAAATTATTAACTTATATATTCTTAAATATCTAAAGCTTAAAAACACCCTGACACTTCTGCAACAGAATTCAAAAGATCAGAATTCAAAAATAAATTTGATGAGAAGAATGTATATTTAAACAACTGCATTGTTCTTTGTAAAAAGATAAATCATGGTGAATCTTATGGGCTAGCTTTGAGGACTGATCTTGTTGTTCTATTTATAGAGAAAAAAAAAAGAAAAATCATTCTATCCTGAAGATTTTTAGGTGTTCTTAAAATTTTTCACTGGATATTTTTATAAGAAAATACATTATTTTCTTCTTAATTTAAGTATATTTAAGACTTTTTTAGTAGAAAAAGTGGCTTTTCGCAAGCTTTTAATGGAGCTCAGTACTAGTAAAGTTTCACCCTGTCCATGTGCTTAAGTGGTTTCAAATATACATTGTTGATTCTGTATCACAAGCTCTAATCCTTGCAGCTCCCACAAAAATTTGACATGATCTAGCAGGCAGAAGCATTAGAGGTTTGTGTTGTTCTTTTGGGTTTAGTGTAAGAACAAAGACAAGCCAACTTTTTTTTTTTTTTTTTTTTTTTTTTCAGAATCAGGCTTTGCTGGATCAGAATAGGTTACAGGATCTAATGCAGAATGGCTAAAATTTTGATTACATCAGTTGTTTCCTAATTTGATTTTGTTAAACCATAACAAATCCAAATTGGAAAAGAATACTAAAGCTCTTCTTAAGCTATAGGGACCACTTTAAATCCCAGAGCATGATCTATTTTAACAGTTCTGGAAGTTTTGAGTTACGTTAATGATTTTAAGCTCAGAAAAATACAGACTAAATCTCCAAAGACTATAGGGTTTTTCAGAGGTGTTCTCAAAAGATCTCTGGAGAGAGCAATACTGACTGCATTTGCTTCTGCCTGGATAAATCTTGAAGATGAAAGAGAAAACAAAATCACACTGAGCTAACTGGCTGACAATTGTCATGAAGGTAAATGAAGGTGGGAAGGAGGTAATCATATGTGGTAGTTTGGGTCACGCCGTGGCTTAGAGATCTTTGCGCATGACATAAAGCCCGGTTAGGTATAAACCAGTACCTGAGTAATGAAAGTAATGAGAGAGTGTATTGCTGACTCATAACTGCTTCAACAGGGAGCAGCTTCCAGGATAGCAACACCCTTTCAGTGCTGAGCACGATTCTCCCCCCAGATGAGTTGTCAGGGATGATGACAAGGACTGTCTGGTAGGCGCCCACAGGGAGAAGCAGAGCACAGGCTGACAACTGACATGGCATATTCTTTGTGTCAATTGACAGGGAGAAAGTCACAACACTGCACTTCAGCCAGGAGATTTGGAGTCAAAGAAGGTTTCTGAAATCGGTGGAGACTGCCTGAGAACAGACCGTGGTAAAATCGGTTACTTCTGCCCTTTCTCTGGATGAAACAGATTATCTTGAGTTACTTGATTAAGTGCCTGAAGTGTATTAGCCTCAAATGTGCAAATGGTACTACATGTTCTGATATTTTTCCCTTTTGTCCGTGTAATGTGTAACTGCCAATAACTTGGGATGTGCTTACATAATAAGAGCTGGGGTATGTGGAGTTGTTGGATAGAGCCCATCTGTGAGTACCCCTTTAGAAGTTTAAGCTGTGGGCAAACTACTGCTGATATAAAATTCATATTAGCCTAAAGTTACCAAATATTTCTGTATCATGATATTACCAAAAATTTGTATAATCTTAGAATCGTGTTTTAAATGCAGCATAATCCCCAAAAAATTAATTTCCTCATGTCAAACTGTGAGGCAGGTACATTATTTAAGTACTTGTATAAACAACCTAGATGTTAGTAAGTGTCCACTCTCTTTTGTGTTCAATGAAAAGAACACAGAGTGAAAAGGAAACACTTAAGTGGAAGCACTTTCAAAAGCACTTCAAACTTTGTTAAGAAGCAGATTTAGGATCAAGTCTACATAAAAATTATTTGCAACTAAATTTTATTCAATATAGTAAAATTGTGGCTTTGAACTGGGTGTGTTATTTTGCTATTTTATTGTTTGGGAGTTTTTTTCTTTTGTGTAAGCACAGTACTACATCTATATATATAGACAATTTCTTTTAAAGTATTTTCCTCAGGTTTATGTAATGAAGTTGAACAAGCAAAACTTGAAAAACGATCTGAAAATGTATTTATTTATAAACAAGTATCATCAGACAAAAAAAGCTAGTTTTTTACAATAACCTGTTCTCAGAATAGTAATGTATATTTGCTTGGCATTTTCATTTTGATGTAAATATGTGTAACTTTGTGAATTTTGTGAGAATTTTGTTCATTGAACAGAAGAAAAAAACCTGAGTATATAAATTAAAACTATGTGTGAGAAAAAATGGTTTTTAAAAAAATGTTTTTTAAAACATTTGCTTTTAAAATTGCAGATTTTTGATGCAGCTGAAACGATGAATTGATAAACATCTGGTCTCAAGCCAGATTTTTTAAGACAATACCAGATCTGAGAACCACAAAGCCCAGAGTGTTTTAGCCACAGTGACAGAAATCCAGGCTGCTAACACAAAATATACTGCCTACAGATCTTAGAACAGTGACGCAAATTGCTAACACACAGCAACACACTGAGTTGGGTTTCAACATTGTTTTCTATTTCATAAATGCATACAGATTTCAGTAGATGTTTTATTTTTCTCCAGCATTGGTTTGCACAGTTATAAATCACTTGGAGTTTGTGTTGTTCAAGGTTTTTGCACAAGAGTTCTTTCCACAGATGATTTGATTAACTCCCAAGGCATCTACTAATGTTGGGTAACAGGGAATCTCTATCGCATAATTGTGTGGAAGTGGTATAAGAAAACAAAGCATGTAATGATAAAGTCTGTTCTCAAATATTACAAGATAACTCAAGAATGCGGTGTATATAAAAACTATATTAGAGGAGATGTTAGAAGAAAATTATGCAGCTTTGTACAAGCTAGAGTAATTTAGGATACATAGGGAACTTCAAAACAGCTCTGATCAGAATGAAATGTTGAAGCTATACGAGCTAGACTGACTTCTACTGTCTATGTACAAATGCAGTAAGTTTTATCCAGCTTCAGTAAAACACCTTTTCTTTACAGATAGGAAACTACAAGGTTGAGAAGTGGGATTTAGAAAAATAATTTGTAGGACTGTATCTCACTACATAATAACACTGTCAGTGAAAGGAAAGCTCATGTGTATGAGAGGGTTAGCTCTGAAATTCCTCAGGATGAGTGTTGGATCTGAATCTTTAATACTTGTTTAAATCAATGAGTGAAATTGGACTAATAACAAAAATTACTGTTTCAGCCAGCAGCTCATTAGTTGGAAACTAATTACAGACAAATTACTTGGAGAAGCACTAGCCTAGAAGTGTTGGCCTCATGTAGCTGAATTACTTCTAGTGGAATTAGAGGAGTGTTAATGATGTTATTCAAAGTTTTGGTGAAGATGTCAAAGTAATTTGTGAGGTTTTAGTCATTCTCATTCAAGGAACATGGATTAAAATTTGATCATGTGCAAAGAAAGCTTCTATTCTTACTATTCTAGTAGCTTTCCTTACAAGAAGATATCACAAAAAGTATTCTTTCTAGCCTGGCAAAAAAAAAAACAAAAAAAAAAACAAAAAAAAAAAAACAAGAAGGAATAGAGTCATAGAATGGTCGGTGTGGGAAAGGACCTTTTAAGATCACCAAGCTCCAGTCCTCTGTACAGTGGGCAGGGATATCAAAGCCCCATCCATCCAATTGTCTGCCACTTGTGAAGTGTTATGATATCTTTCTGTAACATGTTGTAGAGTGTAGAAAGAATGCCAGATGAAGGCCATAACAGAGGAGGACAGAGAAGAAATGAAAATGTAATACTCTGATCTGAACTGTAAACAAACAGATGTAAAACAGAGAATAAACTTTAGGAGGGAATTGGAAGATTATTCTTTTCTCTTAAAGCAATTAGAGATATGATCACTTTCTCTCTTGGTTTGGAAAGACAGGTGTCTGCCAGGGAAAGCTGGTGCTTCCCTTGGAATGGAGAAGGTAAACCCCCTCCCTCCAAATTATTATAATTTTGCAATTAAGGGGGCTTTCAGGCAAAGATATGGGCATAGGAATAACAGTTCTTTACTAGGGCTATTAAAAATACAAATGTAGTAGTATAAAAAACCAGGCAAACAAACAAACAAACAAAAAATCCTAGAAACACTGGCAGAGTCAGAATATGACCTGACACCCTGTCGGTCAGGGTGTTGGGAACAGTCCAAATAAATCCTCCTGGAGTGACAGGTGTGGTTCTGTTGGAGTAGAGATGATCCTGTAAAAGGGTCCAGTGGTGGCAAGATGGTGCAGTCTTCCTCCAGGAAATCCAGTGGAAAACAGGCTACTCTGCTGTTCTGAATTTCAGGTTTTATCCAGGTAGGAATGCTTGGGACCTCCCACTGGGTGGAGCATCTCACATTGGGTTGATGTAATGTGTCATGTCATTGGTGAGCCTTAATGGCCCATTAGCAGTAGATATCCCCCAGAGGGAGATGGGTCATGGAAGAGAAAAGGAACACTACTCCACCCAGTTTTAACAGCTGGCTCATTAGCAGAAGGCATCTGCCCCCCTCCCCCCTGGAGTTATGAGGAATTGGTTATACAAGAGATAAAGGGAAAAAAAAAAAAACACCTCCCCAACCAGTTTCAATAGATAGGAAATAGTATACACATTCCATTAGAATATAATACATTTTTGGTTATATATTGCAACCCAAGACACTTTCCAATAACAACATTGTCAAAGCCAAAGAAGTATCTCCTTTAAAAATAATCTTGAGTAGCTAATTAAGAGGCTTATTCAGTATGATTATTTATAATAGCAGGTGATGTGTCTGACTCAGGTGGTTTTGTCCAGCAACTACTCCCAGTTGTTGCCTCTTCAAGGGTGGATCTATAGAGTAGTCTGTGGATGACAAGTCACAAATATTACAGATCCTCATTAAAAATAATTATATTTTTAAAATATATTATAAATAAATATATCTTTAAATAATTTTAAAATAATTATATTTTTAAAATATAATTATTGATGTTAAAATAATTTTATATAAAAATAATTTTATTTGAAGATTGAACCATGATGTCAGTGTCAGCTCTTTGGAATTGTGTGGTTCAGCTATTTATTTTGTTTCCCTTAGCACATACTTTCATTGGAGGTCTAGGCACTGGTAAGAGCTGATTCTTGTATGTAGGAGTATTAGATTTTCTCACTTTATAGCCTTCGACGTATCAAGGAAGAATATGAAAGGCTGAACTATGGTTTTGTGAACCTAAGGTGCTGCCTGTTGTGGGAAGAAAATACTTTATGGCAGCTGGGGAGCCTGTGATGCCCTCAAGCACTGCTGGCTGCTACAGTGGCTGGGCAACACCTGCAGGACAGGTCTGGCCAGTGTTCCTAATGCTTTCTTGACTGCATTTACCAATGTGTGCAACTGAGAGTGAAATCATCGGAATAAAAAGTGAGGAAGGGGGAAAGGCACAGCCTTTCAAATCACACCTTTCAAATGCCTCTTCATAGTCACCACCATCCTGTTAGTGATAACTGTTACTGAGTTTCCAAATCCCTGTTTTGTTTACCTCTTGCTCAGGTCAGTACAGGTTACCACACTGATAAGTGGGGAAATTGCCTTGAATTTGCACTTTCCTTTCTATGCACTACTGTTTTTCTTCCATGTGTTAACCCCTGCTAAATGTTTAAGGAGCTTTGCTTAGAGAATTTTCCTGTCTAACTGCCAAAATAAATAGAGAGCTATGAAGAAGAAACGTTATATATGTCTCTATAGCCCAGATCTGTATGATAGAGACAGGCTTATCACATCATTCTCTTAGTTTCTTATCCCTTTTTTTTTTTTTTTTTTTTTAATCAGCTCTCCAGTGATAGTCCTGACCATGTCCAAAACTGTGGAAATTTGCAGTGTGCATTTAAGGGGCAGTAGTGATTACATAAACACTTCTGGGGTCTACACACTTTCCACAGAACCTTTGGATCCCCTGTGTAATAGTTTTTTCCAATAAAGAAAACTGTATAAGCATTAATTATCCAGCATAGCAATATTCTGTAGTTCAGTGGGACAGGCAGCTTGCCTGGCTTCTGCAGAGTGCCGTTTGGTTTTTTTTGTAGCACTGGCAAGTTCAGAAAGGATTGGGTTGGGTGACTTTCCCCGCAGCAGCCCTCAGAGTGCTGTGCTTGTATTGGTAGCTAGAAAGGTGCTGGTAACACAGCAGTGTTTTGGCTACCACCAGGCACCCTTGCACAGCATCAAGGCTGTGTCTCCAACATTCCCCCTCCACGGACCAGTGCTCTGGACATGGCCAAGAGCTTGGGAGAGGACACAGACATTACAGATGAACCAGGATAAACAAGGAGATAATCTATTGCACATTGTCTGCTTGGAAATAAAACTAAAGCAAAAGAGAAGAGGCGGGAACAATAATTTTTGGGGCATTTATCTTCCAGAGTAACCTCTTTGTGGAGTGAGGACCTGCTTCCTAGAATGTAGATGGACATAACCTTCTGATGGAAAGTAGAGAATTAATCAGTTTGTTTTCCTTGCTTCTCTGTGTAGACTTTTCTTTTGCTTTACTAAACTACCAAAGCTAGTGGCTTGTTTAAGTAGTCTGTCTGATGAGAACAAACACATTTATGTGTTCTATTCAAGACTGAGCTACTTTTTCTGTAGTCTCTGCTGTCTCCATTCATAAACCTTCAGAGAAATGCACAATTTGAATTTAGAGTGATCAGTCATGTAACTAGCTGGGTTTGACACTGTGACTGAGTACAGCTAGCAAATGCTTCTGTAGAAGTGGAGGTCCTGTCCATGCACTCCTCCCTCCACTTCTTTATTCCTACCTACCTGTGAGCGGTACCACTTTTGCACCATCTTTGTACCACATATGAAACTGATTTAACTTGTTAGCCTGACAGAAGGCCTTTGCCAAGGTAGTTTGTCAGTGTGGATCTCAGGTGGCACATGGAGCAGTGGGAGCACATGTCCAGGAGCAAGGCGTGTGAGAGAAGTGAAACTCCTGCTTCATTGATCCATTCTTCCATACCATCGAGGTGCCCCAGCTGTAATCTGAAACACAAAATATGCTGCCCAACAAGGAGCTAGATGGAGAAAAAAGTTTGTCATGCTGTCAGGGATATGTATGTTCATAATTTGTGTCAGGGCACAGTCCACAGTGCCCAAATAAGCCTAGCAACAGTAGCCGGGTTCCATCATGGGCCCAGACAGAGAGACAATACATAGAAATGAGGCCTGTCAGGGATCAAGCTGACAGCTCAGGTTGAAGGGTCAGGGTCCAGATTAGTGGGGCAGCAGGCACAGCACAGGCATGGCTGGAGCACAGCTCAGATGGGGCCAGAATGAGGTCTTGGTTTATAAGTCACTGCAGAGAGAATTAGGAGAGCCCAACCCTGGACACTTTCTTGGCAGACCTTTCTGGAAGACTGTTCTCAAAGCTGAGCTCAGGCACACAACACCCCAACTGGGAAGGTAGAAAGGGAGTGCTCAGAACTCTGGAAGCTTTCAAAGAGCAGAGTGTAATAAGAGAAGCTTCGATGGGTCAGGGAACAGAGTCAGCAATACATTTCATCCTCTAGTACCTACAGTGTCTGACTTTCCCATTCTCCATAGTGTAGAGAAGCAAATAGTACGGTAACTCTAAACAATGTTTGCTTTCTTCAGAAACAAGAGGATGGTTTCTTTAGAGCAAAATAGTCACCTACAGTCGAATTTACCCACAGCATCTTTTATGGTAGCTCCATCCACACACAATTAATAGAAAGTTCCCATAGATGAGCTGTGCTGTGCATTCATGGTAGGCAGTCTTATTCTCTGCTGTGCATCAGCCAAGAGTGGGAAAGCTAGACCATAGGATCCAGGATCTCCCTGTCATTTATCCATTATCTGGCTGTAAACAAACACCACAGTATTTACAGGAGTTCGTAAGGGACTGTGGTTCTCCTTCAGATTCATAAAGCCTTTTAAAAACCCACATGTATAAAACAAGAGAAAACTGTTATGACCCACTCCCATAAAGGAGAGTAACCCAGATTCTTGTTAGTAGATCCTTTGGGGTAGATTAAAGTGAGTGATTGGTGTTTGTAAATTTATACATGCAGGGTTTATTTTAGAACAATTTGTTTGCAATCAAAAGTAGGGATGTAGACTTTTGGTTATTAATACCTATAGTAATATGATAACATAAAAGCATAAAAATATCACTTAAGAAACATATATGGAAAAGAAATAAAAGGAAACTATAAGAGCAGAAGATCTCACCACCTGAAGACCTCGTAACATGTCTTGGTTGTTGGAATTTCCATATCTGTTGGTCACAATCTTGTCAAAGTGATGATTACAGGCTGGATTTGTTGGGTGGTAAGAGTAATCCCAAGAAAAATCCACAGAATGCAAATCTACTGGTTTTATGTCAGCTTAGGTTCAGTTGAGAATGCCCAGGTACCTCCTCTGGGGCAAGGAGTTTCATACTGAATGATGTAATGTAATGGCTCATTGGACACTCTGGGAGTCTTGACATTCTAAGATGTACAGCGCCGATGATGTCAGCACAGTTGAGTCCACCATGGCCCATCTCCAGAGATTAATCTTCAGGCAGCAGTGTCTGGCACTTCCTGGCAGGGGTTCTCACAGCTGACTTCCCTTGGGTAAGGACAAAGAAACAAGGCTCACCTCAGGGATTTGCCTTTCTGTGTCTTGTTCAACACCCAGCTGTAGCCTGAGGTAGGCCATGCTGCCCTCTGCTATGGGGTGGTTACTTTGCACATCAGCAGCCATCAGAATCCCAGTCTCTCTTCCAGAATCACTTGTGGACACATTCTTCTGGTCACCTGGGATGATTAGACAATAGTATATCCCCTTTATCTCATCTCAAGTCCAAATTCCAATTAGCAGATGTATTTGGGAAAGGGTGGGCTTCAGTGGTTGCAGACAAACAGCTCCTTCTTTGCAATTTGCAATAGTAGGCAAAAATCCTTCAATGATTTTAGCTATGTTTAAGCCATTAAACAGTCTCTCACAAAGACATAGGCTTGAAAAATTCTGGTTCTATCTTTCACTCAATTAGTAAAAGACATTACATGGTTAATGAATGATGAAAAATTCATAATGATATTTAAAAAAAAAATGTGGTCTAAAACCAGCTTACATTTAAAATGTTCTGGCCTTTCAAATGTACTTGTCATCATAACATAGTGGAATTATTCTCCGAAGTAAATTGAAATAATATACTTGGTCTTTAGAAATGTCTTTGGGTGTTCAGAGGTCTCTGTTGACTTAATTTTTACAGAAGATGTTCTAATATTTATTCTGCTTTAAAACAGTATTTGGTCCACATTAAAAAAGGGCAAAGTTTTAAAATCCCACTGTCATCATTTAGTAAATAATTATGTGGGTGTCCATCAGCAGTCTTGACCTAGTCTTAGAGAATATCCTTGATGTAATTCTTCCTTCATGCCGCCTGCCATCCTAAGCCAGTACGATTGATTCCAGAACAACGTTCTGTTCCAGTATCCTGCAAGTTAGCCAAGGCTAGATAGTGATGGGAGAACAAAAAGGTCATACTTGAGTCATTCTTTTCAGTCTACATTTATAGGTTGATCAATCCTTTTTCACTACAATCAGAAAATACCTATTTTTTCTGCTACACAGGAATAAAATCAAAATATATCTCTAAGGAAGACATATTTTGGAGGTTATATAATTTTTTTAAGTTTGTAAACTATGTGTCTGGTATAAAATCTTATTTAATAAGTAATATGTAAATGTGTGTAGTTCAAAAGAATTCCCTTCTCACTCAGATCCAGTTTATGTCAACTGCTAGAGGCAGAGCAGTGAGACTAGATTGGTAGTAGCTGCTTTAAGTCTATCAGACAATTTAAATGAAATTTAAAACAGACCCACTTTTTTGTAATTCTTCAAAGGATGAAAATACTCCTTCAAATTCACTATCCTTGTGCATGAGATTTGAATATATGGGCAAAGGTAGCTTTTTATATTCTGGATTTTTAAGATTCCTGTTAGACATAAATTTGGAAGACGTCTTGAATGTGGTTAGGATGTCTGCCTTGATTTCCATAGGAATATCTCTAATTAGAGGTATACTAATCTCCAAGTGTTTTCCTGCTATTTTCTTATTGTTCCTGTTCCCCCTCATATATGTAAGAATCAAAGGGTTTTGATCATCATCTGTCATTGACTCATAACTCAACTCACCCCACTCTAAAGTGATGAAATAGCTTCTCACTTTGAAGTACAAAGTCTTTGATTTTGCTTTTGTCAGTTAGGGTCAAAGCGTTTTACATAATATTTAAATATCCTTTCTAAACCAATTGCAAATACCTATTGATTGCTGACTTTAAATTATTCCTCTAAATTGACAATCAGATTTGACATGACCTTATCATGGCACTCACCACCTTTTACTTGCCTGAGTCATGAGCAAGTGTTCCAGCCACACCACCAGGTTGCAAAAGGCAAAGGCAGGGACAGGGAGAATGAAGGATCTGCCACAGGAGAAAATCAGGCTCAAGGATATCTAAGGTACCCAAAGGTGAACAGGTCCTTGGGGCCTGGTGAGCTTTGTATATGGGTCCTGAGGGAACTGGCAGATGAAGTGTCTAAGCCATTAACCATCATATTTGAAAACTAGTAGCAGTTCAGTAAAGTTCCCACTGACTGTAAGAAAAGAGAAACATAACCCAAAGGGTGGGGAGAAAGGGAAGAGCCTGGAAACTACAGTGTAACCTCAGTGTCCAGCAAGATCATGGATCTGATGCTGAAAGTTGTGCTAAAGTTCATGGAAAATACAGAGGGGATTTGTGACAGCTGGCAAGACTTCAGTAAGGGCAAATCACAGCTGACAAATTTGGTGGCCTTCTACAATGGGGTTATAATGCTGGTGGATAAGGAAAGAGTGACTAGCACAACATCCTCTACCTGGACTTATGCATTTGATACTTTTCCCCACAACGTCCTTGTCTCAGAACTGCAGAGACATCGATTTGGTGGATGGACCATACAGGTGGAAAAGGAACTGTCAGGATCAATATCCAAATGGAGACCAGTGACAAGTGGTGTGCCTCAGGGGTCAGTGTTGGGACCAGCACTGTTCAACATCTTTGTTGGTGACAGGGGATTGAGGGCACCCTCAGCGATGCACTGATGACACCGAGCTGTGTGGTGTGGTCACCACTCTGGAGGGAAGGGAGCCATTCAGAGGGACTGGACAGGATGGAGAAAAGGGCCTGTGAAGACCTCATGGAGTTCAACAAGGCCAGGTGCCAGGTCCTGCACTTGGGTCAGGGCAATCCCCAGTATCAGCACAGACCCAGAGCAGCCCTGCCCAGAAGGACCTGGGGGTGCTGCTGGGTGAGAGGCTGGACATGCCCCGGCCATGGCACTCCCAGCCCAGAGAGCCAAACGTGTCCTGGGCTGCACCCAGAGCCCCGTGGGCAGCAGGGGAGGGAGGGGATTCTGCCCCTCTGCTCTGCTCTGGTGAGACCCACCTGGAGCTCTGCATCCAGAGCTGGGGACCCAGCACAGGAGGGACAGGGAGCTGCTGGAGTGAGTCCAGAGGAGAGACACAAGATGTTCAGGGAGTGAAGAACCAATTTTATGAAGACAAGCTGAAAGAGTTGCAGTTTTTCAGCTGGAAAAAAGAAGGCTCTGGAATGACCTGATAGTGCCTCTCAGTACCTAAATGGGCTATAAGAAAACTGGAGAGGGACTTTTCACAAGGGTTTGTAGTGATACAATAAGTAAGAATGGCTTCAAACTGAGAGAGGTTTGATTTAGATTGCATGTGGGATGAAATGCTTTACTGTGAATATGGTGAAACACTGGCATGGGTTGCACAGAGAAGCTGTGGATGCCCTATACCTGGCAGTATTCAAGATCAGGTTGGATGGGGCTTTGGGTAACCTGGTCTAGTGGAAGGTGTGCCCATGGCAGAGGGCTAGAACAGGATAATTTGTGAGCAGGAACCATGTCTGCAGCTGTTCCTCTTTTTTGTGTTTAAGTATGAGTTGTTCCAGTTTTGAATTTCATTGGGTCAGGAAAAGACGGTGATGCATAGAGGACTGCTGAACAATGATCTGGGAAGAATGTAATGACTTTATAAAGACTGCATATATTTATGTCTGTGCAGTGCAATTATTACAGATTGGATTTTGTGGATTTACTGTGGGCATTCATCAAGCTTTAAAGGACCTGTGAGAAGATCAAACCTGAAGACAATCAAGTGTCTTAACACCTTTCAACAAAGCTTTTGAGGGTTGTGCTTTCTCTATGGCATTTCACTTCAAAGATTCTGCCAGAAGGACACACTTGTGTAGTCAGGTCTTGGAATTAAATAAGAAAAAAAGAACACTAAAGAAAAAAAAAAACTTTTTTGGATTAAGGAAACAGGAAGGTGTACTTGTCAGGTGGTGTTCTCATTGGAACAGTCTCAGGTCCTGAAGAGTTATCTTAGAGAAGTTGAGGTCCTTGCTGTCAGGGAATGATGGGGCTTAGAGAAAGGGTGTATGTAAATGAACTTTATAGGATGAGGCAATCCAATAACCATTGCTTTCAGAGCATGCAGATGCTGTCCCAATGCTTAAAAGGAAACGCTGAAGCCATGGAAAGCCATGAAAAACTTAAAGAACATTTCCTTGAATTCAGTCTCCTCCAATACTTGAGCACACTGTTTTTGTGACTTTAATAGCATCTGTAGACAGACCACATAATTTTTCAGGTGTTGGAGTATTAGTAATGAAGTATTAATTTGGGAATGTGAAAGGTCCTTCTGGGCCTTATTTCATGCATTCTGAATTAGCTATCCTGCCTTTTTAGAGATGTTTCTGAGTGTTACTGACCCAGAAGTCGGTCAGCATCCTTTGACCACAAGGTACTCATTAAAGATTTGGAGCTATTTTACCATTGGCAAGCTCTGATCCTGTAACTCCTCCTGTAACAATCATGCTCAAGTCCGTCCACTAACTGCATTTCTGTGATCATTGCTGTCCTAATGTCACTTCTTTTTCTACAGAGGCAACATTACCAGCTGCACCAGAAATTTTTTTTAAGAAATATATAACTATAGCTGTTCTCTGAAGAAGTCCAGACACCATTGCATCATACCCTTACCAGCTACTTCAAACAGTTTGTGTTCAGCATTGTTGTAGACTCCATGAAGCAGTGAGATTTACATATTTCAGGACTTCAGAGTCTTCCTCTAGGCTGTGATGCTAGCTTACTCCCATGCAGAGGTTTACAGTCAAGAAATTATTGTTCTATACTTGATTCTTATTTGGTGTGCTCAGCTCTGCCCTCATATGGAATGACTCCATATTCTGACAGCTTTGTAGCAGTTACCTGGCTGCACTTGTCAAATCGTTTAAGACTTACTGATATTACACATAAAATCAGCTTGATACAAGTCTGGATAAAATACTGGAAATCAGCTGAATGCTTTGCCATCTGTGAAAGGACAGTAAAGTACAATGGCCTTGGCTGTTCCTGTCTCCTGACCCACATCTAAGCTGTTGCCAAACCTAACTTTGGTTACAAAACCAGGAGTCTATGAGGAAAAGATCATGCTTAAGTTTTGCAGCACCATGACTGTTCTTGCCTTATCTTTTACCTGATGTTGAGACTCTAAATCTGCTCTCTTCACCCCTTGCATTTTTTTTTCATCTTCTTCCTCCTACCCATATTTTCATAGCTAGACAGAAAAGAGATAGAGCCAGACAGCCAGATGACTTCACACCCCAAAATCCAGAGGACATACTGGATGCAGGTGTTGCAGTGTCAGCATCAGAGGTGGCCTCTGTGAGAAAAGGTCAGGGACTTTCCTGTGCCAAACACAGCTGGCTTCACAGTGGACCCATTGTAGGACACCATTGAGCCCATCAGCCAAGATGGTGGCGCCTCTGTGAAAGCACATTTAAGAGAGCGTAAAACATTGCATAGCAGCATGAAGAGTAATGGAAAAAAACCGTGAGAAAACAGCAGTGTGAGCACCAGCATGTGAGAAGCAAGGAGGAGGCACTCTGGGCATAGAGCAGGTGTTCTTTTGCATCTTGTGGGAGAGACCATGTTGGGGCAGATACCCACACAGCAGCCAGAGGTGAGACCTATGCTGCCACATGTTGGCTTCTCCTGAAGGAACCGTGCTGGAGCAGTCCTTGAGAGACTGCAGCCCTAGGCAAGGACCTGTGCTGGAGCAGGGGAACAGTACAGGGGGAAAAGCACAGGAAGGAAGGAGTAACAGAGATGAACTATGTGTATTGACCACAACTCCCAATTCCCCAATTCCCCCTCATCCAACTTAGCGGTGGGGGAGTGAAGGACTCCACAAATAAAAGAGTGAAGTTGAGGCTGGGAAAAAAAGATATGAGGAAGAAGGTATTATATTAATTTTTTTCTTTGTTCCTTCTCATCATCTAGAACTATTAAATTTGCAATAAATTAAATTAAATTACCCATATTTAATCTATTTTGCCTGAGATGGTAATTGGTGGATGATTTCCCTCTCTTTTTCTCAACTTACCAGTTTTTTAATTTCACTTCCTGTCTTGTTGAAGAGGAACATAAGAGTGGATGTCTGGTTGTTTTTGCAACAAACCAATATCACACATCTCATTTTTAAAAAAGGTTTTTTCATCAGTTTGATTTCAGTCCTTTTATGATAACCAAGATGTCTTCCTTGAATTTAACAATAATGCTTAGATAGCCTTCATTTCTGTATGAGAGAAAATTCTTTTCCAAAGATGCAGTCTAATGGGGCACACAGGGCATTTGGCTGTATCTGAACAAGGTTGTACTCCAATAGCGTGTGGCAGCAGGGTGGGGGTTTTTTGTTGTTGTTTTGTTTTTGGTTTGGGGTTTCTTGGGTTTTTTGGATATTTTGTGGTTTTTTGGGGTTTGGGTTTGTTTGGGGTTTTTTGCTGCCCAGACTTTTCCTATTAGTGATTTTTTTTTCTGTCAAGACCAAATGAGCAGCTTCTATAATAGCTGGCAAATCATTAGAGACCCAAGAATGACATCCATATTTCCCCTTTTCAGTCCTTCATCTATGTACTCCAGTTCTATTGCCCTGCATCTTCCTCTGCAGTTTCTAGCATAAACAATTGGTGCTGCCCTGTCTTTTATAGGACCCTGCTGGCCTGCCTTTAATGGAGCTCATGATGCACTGACTCAAAGCCAGACTCCCTTTCCCAACAGTATGATAATAGTAGTGTTTGAGTGAAGAGTTTATACTTGCAGCATGGAATGCCTTACAAGAAATGATGACATGATATGACAGGGTCCATGGCCTCCATCTGAAATAATTCTTTGGAGAAAGCATGGGGCAAAGCTGCCAGTCCTTGTTGTTCCAATCAGCCTCCTCCACTTGGCCAGAGCATCTCTGACAGCCTTGCATGTGTCTGCTTGCTAGCACACGTGTTTTTCCAGAATGACTCAAAACACATTCAGGAAGCCTTCAGTGGAGATTTCACTCCAGTAAGAGCATGACTAGACATGGTGCTAGCACCGGTCAGATGCTCAGGAACCACTGACTCAGGAGGGTGCCCCCTCTTTGTGGCATCTTTAAGGGTGCCTTCCTTCCAGAGCTGCAATCTGTCTCACTGTCTTGATCTTTGTCCTTCATATTAGGTGTTAATGAAACAGACTTCCTGCAGCTCTGCTTTTCATGGTTGGCTAAACTTTGTCAGACTGATCGTTCCAGAGGTATGGGGATTATTTGTGATGCAAAGGATGGGTAGGAGCCAATAAGCTCAGTAGCATTAATATGCCTTGCCAGAAGGAGGAAGGAGTGTCTCAGCTGGATGGATTTTAGCTAGTAATTGTACCTCACTGTTTTTAAACTACAAACCTAGATCAGTTGATATCTGTGGAAAATTTATTTGAAACATTGTAAAAGGATACCAGGAGCTGACTGAATGGAAGCTTTGCCTCTGCCTCCTGGAGAGGTATTTACGGACCTTCTTGTATCCTTCTCCATCACTTTACAATGATTAATTCATGCACAGTTATAGGCTTAAGGACATTTAACTGGAGTTCTTCCTCTCCACTCCTTGTCCAGTCATACTGACATTTGTTATGCTCGTCGTCTCTTTGCTTTAGTTTTGCTCTTTTACCCAGTCCATTTATGGACTACAGGCACTGATGTCCGTGTAGTAGCTGGCATTTTCAAAACTTGAACCTATCTGCACAGATGTCTTAAAAAAAATAAGGCAGGTGCTGTAGTCCAGCTGGATTCATGTTGTCTTTGTATCCAGCCCTGAAATGACATATTGCAGCATGTTCTCTCCCCATTGTGCAGGGGCATGCTGTGGAAAATATAGTAAGCATTGGGTACTCAAGAGGTTATAGTGCTTGGTGCTCTCAGGGAGTGTGAGAACGTGCAGAAACTTGCTTCTCTTCTAAATATGAGCGCCAAAAACCCTCTGGTACTTCACATGCAGAAAAAGACTGGGCATCCTCCATTGCTTACAGAATTTCTTCTCTGTTGGCAGAACAAAATGTTCCATTTTCACATAATTATGAAACTCTCTAGTGTTTGTACATAAGCAAAAAATTACATCCTTTTTGACAATGAGCAGCTGGCCTATCCACTCTATAGATTGTTTTACTGCTTTTCTTTCTTCTCCTTTTTTGTTAAATCAAAACCTTACCCAGTCCCTCCATAAGCTTCCATTTCAGCCTTACAGACTTAGGTCGTTAATCTTCCTGCTGTGGTCTGGAAAATATCCCCAGACTCATTCCCAGATGTTTTGTTTACTTTTGTATCCAAAATGTGCCCCCACTTGGTGAATCTAAAACTTTAACCCAATCATGGGTACTTTCTATTTGCAATGACATTAAAAACTGCATGTTTTCAAGATCACTTTCAAACTTCACTAAACAGCTTAACTAAATCATGAAATTTGTCAATTTGAGTTGTCCCAATTTTTCTGCTAAATTTATCCATCACCACCACTAACACCACACAAACACACACTGGTTTCATTTTCATATTAGTTTGTGCCTCTGCAGGGAGGATGAGAGGTAATTACTTGTCTTGGAGGACCAAGACTACTTTAATGAACACTCATGTATTTGCTAAGGAGTTCCACTGCAGGAAGACCAAGCATCCATTTTGAAATTCTCTAAAGCTTTCATTCAGAGAATAGCTGTTTTCCTATGGGCAACACATGGTGTGCAAAATATCTTCACATTATAATGAGGTCCACAAACTCTCACTTAGAAATCTGAAGCAGAAACTCTAATATTTGCCCATGATCTAGGAATGTGTTCTTTACTGGACCCTGAGAAATGCTGGTATCATGTTAGAGATGAAGGCTCTCTTATTTTCAAATTCTTCACTCTTATTTGTGCTGTTTATTACTACTTTGATTTACTTCCCTAGTCCTTCAGAACAATAGAAAATATTTTAGAATGCTTTAAAATATCCTTGTCTTCTCCATCACCTCTGTCTGGTTAATGGCTTTTAGAAAGCTGTATGTTCTTAGTAATGTGTAAATGCTATATGACATGTAATTTCCTATTCTTAGTTGCTGTAGCAACCTCACCCTAAACAATGCTGTAGTAGTAGTAGTAGTGGTCCTGACCAGCGAGTGTCTTGTATCTAAAAGGTGGCTTACAAATTATGAAGACTATTAGAAATGAATGCTGAAACAGATAATTGACTATATAAGCAATCCCAGCAGAAGAATATGTACATGAGAAAGCATTACATTGAGTAGGGTGAGAACTGAATCTGTATGCTGAGGTCCATATATAAATCTTACAAACATCACTTGCCTCCTCTTTTCATGCATGTACATATAGCAGTTCTCTGAATGAAAAAAAACCCCGTGCTTCAAAGGCAGACAAATAAAGCCCAAGAACCAGAAGTTCTTTGTTATGACCTGTCTGTCCTATAACTGAAATAGTTATATAATGTCACTGTGTTTGCCATGAACTTTCTGTTTTGTGTACAGTATGATGGCATGATCAGGTCTGCCTCAGGCAGAGGTGAAAGGGGAGCAATGCAGCAGACAAATCAGTACTTTAGATCTTTCAGAGGAGTGAAATATTGGTGCTGTGGTCACTTGCTGCTTTCCACTAGGAGAAATAGGTTATTCCTTTCATTATTCCCTTCCCTAAGATAAACTTTGAGCCATTTTTCTATGTTTGTTAATCTTCTGCACATTGCTATTTATTCATTGGTCTGATGGTTTGAAATTTACTTTTGGGGTTTATATATTTCAGATATTGTTCTTCATTACCTTCATTTTTCTCAGCCTATTGTGGGGATTCATTATCAGGCTGTTGGTAAGTAGTTTGCAGACTTTGGATTGGGTCAGCTTGCCCTCCATTTCTTATAATCACTTTTCATGCCCGACTTTGCCTTGCACCCTCTGTCCTTATTCTCTGTCCTTATTTTCACATCAAACCAGGCTTGTATTCTTCTAGATTGGGTAATTGTGTCATTATTAAATATTTCATCATATCAGAATAACTATGTATTACTATTCTATGTAAAATTATAGTTATACAGAAAAAGAGAAGCAAAAACTTAAATAATTTTTTTTTAAACTCTTCACTTAAACACGCAGGTAGACCAAAAAAATTTCAAAATAAGCTTGAGAAGCCTCAGTACTGCAGACTTGCAAAGTCAGGACAGTGTGCTGCCTGTTGTCACCAATGGGTAAACCACTGTGTTTACAGACCCACAGGGCTGCAGTAGAAGACAGCTAGAAATTAGAGAAAAATGGAATTGAATTTGAGGTGCAATTTGATCCTAGACCACAGGTGCTGTGATATAAAATATCTGTAAACACAAATAAAGAAATAGGAATCCTAACATTGAATCAGTATGTGGGAACCAAGTACTGATGACTTGAACTGGCATGAATTGTTCAGTTTATTTTTCAAGTGAATGCAAGACAGCTATGGAAATTATTCAAAGAGTGGCCAATCTTGAAAGAAAAGTATTAAAGATGTTGTTCCCTTGGTAAACCGTTACACAAATAATTGCTCCATAGTTAACTTTCGTGAGTTACCATTCTTCAGAATGAGAAAGAGGTTGATGATTTGAAAAGAACTTGGTTAGCTTAAAATCTTGCTCAAAATGCCACTCTAATTAGCAAATACTTAACAGTTTTGTTTTCAAGGATGATATTGAATGTGTTATTATGTGTGCAGTTTTCACATGGTTTCTTTCATAATTTGTGAGGCATTTTCTTGCATCACATTTTTGCTCTTGTTTGAAGATGTGTTGCTACTTATGCTAGAATCATTCCAATTAGTGCTGGCATAAGTGGCAGTGAGATCAGGGGGATATCCTTGATCTTCTATCAAACTGTAATTTTGGCTTTCTTTAATTGTTTGAGGTTTTCAGGCATTCTGTTTCATTGAAAACTGTTAATTTGACTTTTGTGGGGTTTTTGTATTTTGCCCAATGAAGCAGAAAACTACTGTGTAGAAGTCAGATGTCAGATGTGTATCTTCTGCTAATGCTAAATTCAGTGAGATTTGTCTGTGTATACTGAATATGGAAAATGCAGAACAGAAGAGATTGCTGTATCCATGGAGTTGATATAGAAGGTAAAATAACTCAATATTTAACTTAGATGACTGCTTGCCATATTTTTATTACTAGCCACAGTTAGAGATAATGATTAGAGAAAGTGAAATAATTTAGAAAAGAAGGATGTTTATGGGGTTTTTCTCTGTAACATAGTAGTGTTAAGGGATTGATTAAAAACAAAGTTCATTATTGCTGATTCTTTACATGATAATTATGAAGTTTTGTTGACTTAATTGTCTGTGGTTGCCAACCACCAGTGTCATTTCTGTATCCGTCTTTCAAAGGAAAAATCATGGGCTTTCATTCACTGGGACTGAAAGATTGAACTAAAACAGAAATGAATCAAGGCTTTGCACTATACAAGGGGAAAAAATGAAAGCACCAATGTCTCTTGTTTTGGAATTAATTTTATTTTATGATTCAAAGATGGAGATCTTTTTCAGGATTCATGGAAAATTTTAGTACTGAATTTGGTGTTCAGTATGAAAGAGTGGGTTCTGGCAATGTCATGGAATGAGTAAATCTGCAATTAATAGAGTTTCTGAAGAAATTGAATATATGTGTTCACTGTATATATTCCTGGCAATTTTTTTCCTATTCTATTTAGGGTTGCCATTTCTCAATTTTCATTTTCATTTTATTTTCATTCAGCAATAGTTGCTGCAGACACTTTTGCAGTTTATATACATAGTCTTACAGACTCCTTGGGCTTCTTACAACGTCATTATTAGAGTGTGTCTGAGCTCCAGTTTGTTCATCCACTTTTCTTGTAGTAAGAGTAGTTCAAATCCGGGGCTTCTTTTGTCACATGGAGTTGTAATATCTAGCTTAATTGAAAAGAGAGTGGATAAGAAAGAGAATTTCTGGTTCTAATACAGAGCCAGGAAATAAATGTTATTCACTGTTTAAAGATACTATTAATAAATAGTGGTTGCTCTCTCAAAAAAAAAAAAAAAAAAAGATATTTATACAAAATTTAAGATGCTTTAAAGATGTGTTTTTAAGCCAGGTCTTATCAAATTTAAAATTTTTCTCCTTCAAATATTCATCTAAGATCAGATATACTGATTTTGTATCATACCAATCTTAATTACAAATAGTTTAGATAAGATCCATATTTTTCCTGGTAGTCTATTACTAGGTATCAGTATAATCAAGCAGAATAGAAGAGGATGACTTTAAATAATGATCTGGCATGTCTAGAAAGACAGGCTCTATTTAGCATGCTAAAAACATGGCTAGTTCATACCAACAGTATAGCTCCTCTTTCCCCAGTTACAAAATACATTCATTATTTAAGAGTGCTCCTGACCCAAAGTGAGTTCTTATTGTGTCCTTGAGACTTGCAGATCAAACAGTGGGACCTGTATCCCAGAATCACAGAATCCCTGAGGTTGGAAAAGACCTCCAGCATCGTCAAGTCCAACCATATGTAAAAGTAAGAGAGCACAAATCTCCACCTCACGTACCAGTCTCCTTGAGCTCTTTCTTTGGCAGCCCCAGCTGCCTCACAAGCTGGAGACCTGTTCTCTCTGGACAGCATTAACAGCAGGAGCTGCCAGAGAGACTTAATCTGTGCCTGTACATACCTGCTGAGCTTTTGTTCCCTCCCTTTGCTGCAGCTTTTCCTCCTACATGTGCAGCCTGTAACACAGTGGAATAAAATCAATATTTGGGATCTAAAGTAGAAAAAAATTTTGGACAAGTGGAAACAAACCTAGTTAATATATCCTCCTTTTCAGAACTGTATAAAATATGCTTTATCAGGTTACAAAAGTTCTTTGTTTCATCATGATATATGATGAAGTAGTTATAGGAAGTAGTTGTTATTTTAATTGAAGCTCAGTTCTTACATCTCTCTATGTGTGTATATAGATATATACATACATATACCTTCACCTAAGATCAAATATCTTGATCTTACATCACAATAATCTTAAAAAGAACTATTTTAGATAAGATCCATATTTTTTCTGATAGTCTCATTAATAAGAGTGTCAGCATATTCAAGCAAAATAGGGAAGGATAACTTTTTAAATAATGACCTGGAATGTCTAGAATCATACATATCATATGTATGTACAGATCAATACACATGTATTGGGTGAGTCTTAGTTCATCCCTTATTTATAGTCCTGTTTAACATGGTTAACAGGATCCTGGTATTTTCAAGGTTTTTAGGAAGGTGAGGCATCCAGGGACTTGAGTACTTTGCCTCTAAAGATGCCACCCTTATTTAAAAGTAATTTTTTTTTTCTCTTAGCAGCTTGCCCATGTTTTTTGTTCATATATTCTATATGCCAGCTGTCTATTTCAAGAATGCTTGATATTTCACATGTCATGGTAATAAAAATGAAATATGTTATGAAATATCAAGTTTGTTTGTTCATAGGTATTTTATGTGGTTTCATTGTAACCAATTTGGCAAACATCAGAGCTGAAGGAGTTCCTGCACTGAGACAGTATTCCTCTGGATAATCTTCAATGATTTTTGAGAAAAAATAGATTAATCTGAATGGATCAATGCATTTGTGGCCTAATCCCATACTGGATGCATAAAACCTAAAGCATTTTTTTAAAAAAATTAAAAAACCACAACAATTATTACCTCTACATGTAATTTTTTAGACAGAACATTTTTCAGCTCTGTGCTGTAGGCAGCAGTCTTCCGTTGTGAGAAGGGCTGACATTTTCATCTACAGCAGAGAATTCCCTGTTGCTGAGATTTACTTTTTCATGTCATTTTTTAGGCTACAATCAACCCCAGTTCTTAGTGTCAAGTATATTTTTTATCTACACCTCTCTTCTACATGACTTTTCCTGCAGATTTACCCCGTAGCTCCCTTAATTTGATCTGCTGTTTTGCTTTCAGAAATGTCTACATGGTCTGTTTTAACCCATGTGGCATTGGGATAACCAAGACAAGCTGGTGGTTTCTTCCCATTCTTACCTCTTTGATGAACATTGTCCTGTGCTGGAGCAGAGCTGCTTGCTTTCCTGTAAAGCAGCTCACATTGGTGAGACCTGGCAGACGAAAGTTTTGTGACTGAGCAGGGTTTTGGTGCTTCTGTAGAGTCACAGAGTGAAAAAAAAAACTTTCTTTATTACCACGTGGCCACAGAATTTATTGAAATTTTGCTTTACAGTGCTGATGTACGTATATATGAGGGCTTTCTTTCCTGGATGTGTAAATTATTAACAGAAGTCAGCTTATGGTTTAAGTAAATAGTGCTTACTGTTATCTAGGGCACATGGACATAGCAAAGCACAAACCTGTTGAAGGTTCAAATTCAGCAATGCCCTCCTCTCTAGTTGCAAAAATGACGCCTGGAATTTTATATTTTATGCACACAGTAATGGTTCAAAATATAAAGACTCCTTTTCCTTAGAGAAAAATCTAGCTATTGAAAACAGCTCCTGCATAGAATCTGCTTAAACTAAGCTTCTTTTCCTGCTTCCCCCTTTTTTCCTGCAGTCACTGCACTCAGGACCTTAATTTCTTTGAAGAGTATTTAAGTACCTTGTCCTCACCCTTGAGGGCTGCTCAGCCCTGCTGCAGTTGCTCACAAACCCCATCCCTAATCTGTGGCTCTACTCCTTTGTGCTATCCTGTGTCAAGATCATTGTTACTCCTCTTTACATCAAATACTTTTAGGTCAACATAAACTTTGTCTTTCACTTCTTTCCACAGCATAAAAAAACATTTAAGGGACAAGTTAATATTTCATCTTGCTGGGACATGTAGTGAAGGCTAATATTTATAATCTGAGTTTTGTGATATAAAGGTTTATTTGTTTTGTAGAGGTTTTTGTGAAACACTCAGTGCCATTGTTGTTGGCTTCCAAGAATACTTTCATCAAGAGTTATTTCTTCTACACGTTCTTCCAAACTCCTTCTTAGTTTGTGATATTCTACTTGATCCTTCTCAGCTTGTAAGGTGTTAGCTATAGGAATCTCAACCTGGTCATCTCAACCTGAAGTTTGAAAAATAAAGTGTAAAAATGTAATATTGCACAAATTATTTTTGTTAGCAGCTCATTTAAGAATAGTATGCTGTGCAAGAACAGTTTGCATTTTCTAATCCTTAAAAACCTAACTGTACATCATCCTAAAACAGACTGAAAAAGGTGGTAAAAATGTTTTTTAAAGGAAAGATTATGTTTTAACTTCATCTTTCTTTTTTAAACAGGAAAAAATACATGCAGTATTAAAATTTTAAAAATACATATAATCAAAAAAGCTTTGATATAGAAACAACCTTCCAAGTTTTATTCAATGTATGTCACTCACTGTGCTATCATAGAAGATGGAAGAAATGGTAATTTTTGTACAGTGTGAGAAGTTGTGAAGCTTTTGTGAAATTTGTCAGGGAAAATTGTAAGCTATATTGACTTTTTATTTTTAATTTTTGTATTGGAATTACCTCCATGGAGTTGAAATCAGCTGTTTACTAAAAGAGATTTACAATTTCTCCAATTATTTGTATTAAATAAATAAATAAATAAATCCTCACTTATCTGAATAAGGAGCAGCATCTGAAAAATTAGACCAGCTGATGCTATAAGTGCCTTTTCAGAAAATATAGCATAGGAAAATGCAGGCAGAGAATGGAAAGAGTAAGTACATAGTTATTGACATTCAAAAATAAGGACAGTAGATATTTCAAGAAAGGAGTCCCTAGAGATCTTACTGGTCTATTTATTGTGATGAAGGGGACACTACAAATTTGTTTTTGGGTTTTCATTTCAGTTTTTTATACACAAAAAATAGGGAGATTATTATTTTTATCTTCAAATCAGTTCAATCACTGAAGGTACTACTGGAGCTTTGCTGCATTATAATATTAGAAATGTTCTAAGCCTATTTCCAGAGTTATTGCATATAAACAGCACGGTTTATTTAAAATAAAGATGTTACTTTTCCCATGATCTAGAATACATTCTGAGTCAGAGTGGAACTTGGTTTTTTTCCCAAGTATTCACAAGGTACTTATATATTCATGTTGTGTGATGAATAGGGCATTGCACTCACCATACAAGCAAAAAAACATCAGCAGAACTTGCAAGGCTTGTGCTTGCTTAACCAAAATGAAAAAGGGGAAAAAAAAGCAGGAAAGCATATGAGAATTTCAAAACCTTCCTGTATTTTCTGTTGCTGAATAAGGGCAAGGTGATGTCTTTTCTCTACACATCAACCTTAATTGTATCCATCCTCAAGGAAGTAACATCAGCCTCTCACCACTATGGAGAGAATTACGGATGTGCACCCAGGGCCTTGGGGAGGTATCTCCAGCCTTAGGGGCTAAGAACAATGAACTGATAATTTCTTATTAATATAACTGCATTCATTCAATAGCTGTAAACCTGAACAGTTGTTGTCAGTGATATTACTGAACAGGCAAACAGTCTTCTTCTAACAGGCCAGGAGGCCATGTGGCACCTCCACCTAACAGGAGACAGTGACATTAACAGGAACACATTAGAGCTGGGAACATGCATCTCTCATGAAAATGACAGAGAAAAATGCATTGCCACCTATGCTAAGCTTTTCCATCTGTAACAACAGGCAGCTGCATCAGGCCAAGCTCTTTCTCATCTTGCCGATCTCAGAATCACTTATTTCCCAAGCACAAAATGTTCTTGAACTATGTCTTCTGCACAAAAATTTTGAGTAGGTTTTGTTTTAGCAGTGGGTTGTTAGTGTTTTTTGCTGCTTGTTCTTGTGCAGTTTTTGGAATGTTCATCCCAAACTGGCTAGGGAAGGCTGATAATATGACACCAGTCAGAATGTGTAATCCTTTCCTGAGCCAATAACAAAATTCCTGATTTAAAGGCTGTTTCATTATCAGTTTTTGTCCTGTGTGAGAGCCCACAGGCTGGCTCACAGTCTTTGCTGAGCCCATGTCTGTTTTATCCTCCCTACTGAGACCACCTAGTTTATTTGCAACAAAGTGGATTTCTAACTGCATCCATACACAGACAATATGAACAGAGGGAAGTCAAAATACACAGTGTAACAAGGAGAATAATTCCATGTTAATATATGACTTGGTAATTGTCTCACACATAACTGGTTTTAGTATTTTGGTGGGGTTTTAGATCTGTTTGCTAGTTGACAGCTCTATGGAAGCTGATTAACTATTTTTATTTAATGAAACGTTCCAGAAAAATTAAACAAAATTATCATTTCAAGTTAAGAAGAAGAAACAGCAGTAGCTCATTCATTTTCATTATCTATTTCAATTTTGTTTCCTTTTATAGAAATATAGACATTCATATTAGGTTGGTGCTGACATACCCTTTTTCATGTAGGTCAAGTGTTTTTTTCTTTTTTTCCTAGATTGTTAACACTTAGCCAAATGTGACTGAAGGAACTGTCCTTTTCATTTCACACTTTTCATTTGTTTCCAAGATGGAGCATGGGCAACAAACATCATAGAATTAATACACAATTGCTTCAACAAAAGTACAGTCTAAAATTCAGAAAAGTGCCCCAAGAAAGTAAATGGTTTGAATTACAACAAGACAATTACAATGGGATGGTACAGCTACTAACAGAAAGAAAAAATACGGGCCTACATTTTGATGGCAGTATTCCAGTATCTGCAAGGAAGTCACTGGGAGGATGAAGGCAGGGTCTGCATGGTAGGAGGACAACAGACAACAGGCATATGTTGAAGCAAGAGAGGTTCTCACTGAGTGTCAGGTACTGCTTGTTCACCCTAAAGAGAATGGAACATGCTGCCTCAGAGATGTTGTACAGTACCCATCTTTTGAGATTTTCATGCTGTGAATAGATAAACCCAGAGCAATATGTTTTGTTCTCGTGCGTGCCTTCAGCAGAGGATGGATTAGAGACCCTCCAGCATAAATTATTCTTCAGTTATGTGAGTTTGTGCTGTTCTGCTAAACCTTGATAGGTCCCATGAAGTTTATGTGACACTGCTGGGTCTTTTTGCTGCTTTTGTTTTCCATTTTTAGTGAATTTTTTTACAGTCTACTTCCATACAGACACAGTCCTTTTTCTGTGTTCAGCATTTCCTGAATTAAATGATTCCTGTGTGCATGTCCCACACAGTTACCTCTGCTTTTTCAATCCTTCATTAGTAAAGCTGATCTTTTCAGTCTTGGCAGTAAGATTTACCTGTCATATGTAACTTAGTGTAATTCAACACATGCAGGAGAATATACGGCTGTCACGCTTCTTAATCTTGCAGGTTTGTTTACTCAAACTGCAAATGTTCACAGGATTTCATGGAGTTCTAAACAAACATGTACTTGGTTTTCCACATTCCACATTAAACAGCTGTTGTAAGTCTAGAGTTAAGGTCACCTAGCTTTTTTGGCTTTCTTACCTGTGTTCAGACAAACAGTATTGATTGCTCTTCAAGAACATTTTTAGAACATGTTTCAGGACATTTCTTTTGAAAAGAAAATTAAACAAATACATGCTTCTGCAAGTCTAATTTGACAAACAGAAATAGTTGGCTAATTTCAGGATGGCAACACCACACGTCCTTATATGCAAACTTTCAATGTTTACTATGCAACTTGTGAAATTTCAATTCATGGCCAAGTATTTGATTTCTCTCTAAAAAAAAAAAAAAAAATTGCAAAGGTAAGTAATTTGGTCCCTTTTCCCCTACCCCAAACTTTTTTTTCTCAGCCTCCCCTCCCTTCTGCATGCTCACATGTACAGGCACACAACAGGAGAGAGTTTTCCTTTTACCTTTGTCTTCCACAATTCTGCTACAGCATGTCCTTTCTTTTCTTTCTCTGCAGGGTTCTTTTCTTGAACCTCTTTCATTCTCCCTCCACATCTTAATCTGCATTCAGCTGAATAGACAACTCCATCGGTCTTCCCTGTAGTGATTGCAAAAGAATCTACCACTCCAAACCTTTCCTTCTGACTTTTGTCCAAACAAAATTACTGGCCTGTCTCTTTGGCGTTTCCTTGTAAATTTGTCACTAGCAGAGCAAGCTAGACAAGGCTCAAAGACAGTTCCTAAACAATCATGCGAACATCTTGGGTTTTCATGTTCTTCCTTAACTTCTGTAGCAGTCTCAGCCACCCTGCCAATTAAACAGCAATTAATTTTTCATATCTGCATTCAGATCAAGGCTATCTTGCACATTCTTTTGCATTACTATTCTAAAGTATTGTGTTTCCTTCCCTCAGACCTCTTCATGTTTTTTACATTAAGCTCCCACTATAATAAGGAGAAAATCTGAGCAAGGATCAAGCAAACTTCATTCCTTTCCATCCAAGTACATTAAAGATGAACCTATAGTTAGAGTCTGTCCTGGTTATCTTCTTTTTTCTGTCACTTTAACTCTTCCCACCAGAATGGAAGAAAGAGGACTAGAGAACAGTTCAAACCCAGATTACTACATGCAATAAGAAATCATATATTTGGGACTGATTTTCCTAGAATGAGATGATAATTTAACTTATGTGTCCTGGTTTCTAGGCAAATGACCAAACAAGTCCATTCTTATCCAAGTGAGACAATAATTTGTAGCCCACATGTTTCTTAAAAGCCTATAGTCTCTTTACTCAGGTGGCAACTCATGAAAAGAGAGCTGCATGATCAGAGTGAACAGAAACACTGTTACAGACTTAACAGAAAAAAAGTGTCATAAAGGATATCAGGAAAAGGAAGCTAGTGTTAAAGTGGCAAGGTGAAATAACTGATTAGAAAATCAGGCTTTTTCAGTTCCAGTGCATGGAAAAACATGTCTTTTCTTCCAGGCTGGTCTCAGCTTTAATCATGTGTTATTGACAAGTTTCAGAGCTTAAATTCTGTTGAGTCAGTATTGCAAAACTGTTACTAAGAGAGCTTTTGTTCTCACAAAATTACAGACTTACTATATTCAAGGGCACAAAGTGTTATCAGTGGCCAAAATGTATTCAGTGCAGCTGAGGGTGTAAGGGATAAGCAACATCCCAGGCCACTCATCGTACCCTGACACTATAAACAGAGGTTAATACCACTGTGTAGAATGGAATTATTTGAAAACAATTTTGTTTCATACCAGCTGTCTGTGATTCAAACCTCATCTCCTGGCTTGAGAAGAGGGATAGTACATTAATCATTACATCAACCAGGATGAGTATTTTCTTCCTCTGTGCTGCCATGGTAGAGCTGGCAGAGAGCCCATTTCCTCAATTCACAATGTCCTTACTCAGTGTGTGAGAAGGGTTTCATAGCAGTGGATGACGGGTGGCTTTTGTGAGAAGTCGCCAGAAGTTTCTCATACATTCAACAGAGCTAATGCTGGACAGATCCAAGATGGACCCACCACAGGCCCAGGCTGAGCTCACCAGCAGCAGTGGCAGCACTTCTGGGATGAAAACGGCTGCACACTCACAGAAGGGAAAGAGGAGTGAGAATGTGTGAGAGGAACAGCTCTGCAGACACAAGGTCAGTGAAGGAGGAGGGGCAGGAGCTGCTCCAGCTGCCTGAGCAGAGATTCCCCTGCAGCCTGATGTGCAGCCCATGGTGAGGCAGCTGTGCCCCTGCAGCGCCTGGAGGGCCAGGGGGGAGCAGAGATCCACCTGCAGCCCCTGGAGGAGCCCAAACCAGAGCAGGGAGATGCCCGAAGGAGGCTGTGACCATGTGGGAAGCCCGTGCTGGAGCAGGTTTGCTGGCAGGACCTGTGACCCCACAAGGGGCCCACAGGTGAGCAGCCTTCCCGAGAGACTGCACCCTGTGGAGGGGGAGCTGGAGCAGTTCATGAAGAACTGCAGCCTGTGGGAAAGGGTCATATTGAGTGGGAGAACTTTGTGGAGGACTGTCTCCCAAGGGAGAGACCCCATGGGAGAAGTGGAAGGCTGTGAGGAGTCTTTCCTCTGTGATGAACTGACCAGAACCCCCACTCCCCATTCACCTACCCTGGTGGGGAGCCAAAGTAGAGAAATTGAGAGTGAAACTGAACCTGGGTAGAAAGGAGGGGCTGGGGGAAAGTGCTTTAAGCTTTACTTTGATTTCTCATTATCTTACTCTGAATTTATTGGTAATATATTAAACTCATTTCCTTAAGTCAAATCTATTTTGCCTGTGGCAGTAACTGGTGAGTGATCTCTTCCTGACTTATCTGGACCCAGCAGCCTTTCCTTGTGTTTTCTCTCCCCTGACCAGCTGAGCAGTGGACTTACAGAGCAGCTTTGGTGGGCACCTGGCATCCAGCCAGGGCCAACCCACCACAGTCAGGTGCTCCACCCAGATGTCATAACCTAGTACTCTTTTTGTCATAAAAGTAGGGGGCCGTTGCTGGATTTTAGTGTCAAATGTAATTGTGTAACTTATGCTGCAGGAAAAACCTGCATATTTTGTAGAGTCTATAAAGTACAACGACCAGCAATAAGATGTGTGCTGTCAGTCTAAGATTTTTGTAAAATTATTATCATTAAGATGTTCTGGGGTATAGTTTCATTGCAATCAGTGAAAATGACACTCATACAGAAATACCAAGTATGTGGTTCTTGCCAGGGGTTACCAACCTGAATGCTAATGGAGAGAGAGAGAAAAAAAACCCAAGAAATGACAAAGTTTTTATTTTCCATGCAGTTAGCCAAATACAAACAGATGAACTTTCTGAAGAATGACAGTTTGTTCCCAGGTTGAGAATTTATAGGACTTACTTAATGGTTTGGCTGTAAAGTCAAAAATAAAGTGGTTTGTAAAAGAATTCAGTCATTTGCTGATGCCTTTGTTATGAGCAGATTTCCTCTAAAAAAGGAATCAGATTTTGACTAATGGAAAAAGATCATATAAAATAAAATGGAAGATTCAGGATTAGAACCAGAATTTTCTGATCCTTCGTGCCAGTTCTTATATATATACACCAGTGGGAAAATGACCATTGCAAAGCTCTAAAGGAAAGTTCTCAGAGCTTGCCTCATTATCTCTCCTTTTCTCACTCAGTGGAATTAGGTGTATATTTCAGTTTTATTCTTCAAGTGTTGTCATGAAGGGTTAGACAGCCTCAGGCTAAAGCACCTGGAGTTCTATTGGAGCTCTCTAGCAGAAAAAAACTCAGGCATACCACAGTAAGTCCAGAAAAGGATGTAAAATAATAATAAAATAAAGAAATATTAAAATAATAAAGAAATTGATTCATTCTACCAGGAAAACAGAACTTTTGGGGAACTTCATCATTGGGTGAATGGGGAAATGAAGCCAGGCTTTTTCTAGTGGCATCCAGGAAAAAGACAAGAAACAGTATGAACAGTAGTACAGGAAAATGCACTTAAAATTAATAAAGAAATAAGAAAATAATTAAGAAAAAAATTATCTACTGTGGGGGCAGTCAAACAGGGGCAAGGTCTGTCCAGAGAGGCTGTGGAATTTCTGTACTTGGACATATTCAACTGGACATGATGCTGAACAAACTGCTCTAGCTGATCCTGCTTTGAGGACTGCAGGAGCCTAGACATTCTCCAAAGGTCTTCTAACTTCATCCATTTTTTGATTCCTTGAAATGTTTGCTAAAATTTCTGCCACTTGGATTTTTTTTAGTTATTTACAACAAAATCACTACTACCAATAACTCATGTCATGAATAATCCCTTCAATCTAAAGTCCTCAAAGTATCTTGGAAATATTAATTTCAATCAACTTGGAATCTCTAAGTGTAATTAAAAAGGCACAGCTCTCAGTGAGATGCCCACCCATTTTGCAGATGAACAAGATGACAGAGACTTAGCTACTGAAAGGGATGGGAGTAAAATCCTGGAGCTGAGTTCTAATTCTCTCTCTTTATCAGCAGAACATACATGTGCTTTCTGATATTCAGTTCTGTCTTCTCAAACTCTAGAATGGTATCTGGAAGACTTGGTGTCCACCATGATGGTCTGCTCTCAATTTTTTTCCCTCTTTTTATGTGGAGTTTTGTGTTCCAAAACTCAAACTTCCACAGTGGAAACTAAAAAGAATGCCAGGTCTTAAGCAGCTGCAGCAGCATGTCTAAACTGAGACTTTGATTTCAAAGGTTTTGAACCAATGAAGGTTCTTTCCAATTTCACTGGTGGACAACATGGAGAATTGCATCTCATTTTAACATCTGCTGTCTGTATTTCTGCACTGGTTTTTAACATAGTTATTGATATTGTTGTTGCAGCAGTGCATTCTGCTGGTGGTTTACATCTCCATTTGATGCATTTGCCCCATAATCCGTAGTATTTTCCCTGTCATGTTACCAAAACAATAAATTATTTCCCATCCGTCTTAGTTTCTAGTGAAGAGCTGATTGTATATATTTAACATAGTAAGTGGCAAAAATGCATTAATTCAGTGACATAAAACTACTTTCACGTTAAAGTGTATACTAGTGAATTTAATTCCATAGCAAAACAGACACTGAGGACCTCCTACTAAGCCTTCAGATTTCTGAAGAATAAAGGTTCATTCTTTGTATAGCAGTGTGGTTGTTACTGTGTACTTGTTGACTTGGAGATTTTCTGTTTGTCTATACTGTTGTATACACATAACATTGAAACTCTTCGAAGTATACACAGGTAAAAAAAGTAAGAACTCTTGCTCAAGCTAAAAGTTCTGAGACCTAAATAGAGTCTATGACCTTTTCCTTTCATATGCATCTATGCATATGTCAGTCTTTTCAAGCAACTGTTTCACCTTGCAAAGAATGAATTTTGTTTATGTGATTAAAGAGCTGATCAGTAATAATGGGAAACTGAAATGGTGGTGCAGATTTCGAAATGCAGGGTGAATGAACAACTTGCACAACTTGCACTGTACTTTTTCACCTCTGGAGGAGCAATGTTACAGAAATCTCTGTTAAAAACACTGTCCCCTTGATCTTTTTTTCATATAAAAGACTAAGTGGGCTGTGAGCAGTGTAGCCATGTTTATATAAACTTCCAAAGCTGGGAAGCTACCCTCTCTCTTATCTGGATAGGGTAACATATCATTCTAACTGCGCTTACAGCTTCCTTGAAGGGCAGCAACATATCCATACATGGGGTTGGTGCTGAGTGTTCAGATCTGTATGCCTGTAAGCCTCGCAATGTGTGTGATTTGGGGTGTCTGTGCATCCAGAGGAGTTCACATTGTAGTCCAGAATAGAGAATTGAGGTAGGCTGTAGGCTTCTGAAGAAGTTTAAGGACACCACAGAGATGGCTGTTGAACTGAAAATATTCTTATTGTATTTGTTACTCAGCAGCATTAATCTGTGAAGAATAATTGATCTGTATTGTTGAACAGTTAATAATTTTTGTACTAATCAACATACTATATAAAACATAGCTATGCAAATATTTAAATGTATGTGGGACTCTGAAAGTGAGGTAAAAATCAGCTTTAAGAAAACAGAGTTCAAAAAGTAGAGAAATGGTGTTTACAACCCAAAGGAATTCCATTACTCACTTGGTCTACTTATTTTAAAAAGTATGTTTACATCTAAAGATTTCAAAATGCCTCAATTATCCATCCATACTGTCTGCAACAGATTTTCCCTCTTAAGGTTCTATTGCTATTTGTGTCTTGAAAGACCATCTTGAACTAAGCTCAAAACCTGTTCTTCATCAGGCAGCAACTATATAAACTAAGTTCCCTACTCTCTCTCTGCTGCACCTGGGACAAAAATCTGTAGGACACAAGGAAAATTGCCTCTTCTATGTACTTTTGTGGCTGGTTCTTAGAGCCTAAATATTTTCTGTGAGCTCAAGTCCAGAGTAGAGCCATCAAGTCAGTGAAGGGTCTAGAGAGTGAATCCCGTAGGGAGTGTCAGGGTGTGTTTATCCTGGAGAAAAGGAGGCGCAGCAGGGGATCTTACCGCTCTTTGAAACTCCCTGAAAGGAGGATGTAGCCAAGTGGGGGTTGGGCTCTTCTCCCAGGCAGCAAGGGGCAGGACAAGGTGAAATTGTTGCAAGTTTTGCCGGTGGAGTGGTTGACAAGGTGGAGATCCGTCACAGGTTGGACTCAGTTACTTCAGTTCTTCTCTGAGCTGCTTCACATCTGTTTTGTTCTGTGTGCTGGTGTTTGTCACCCAAGGTTGGTTTATTAGACCTTGTCAGAGGTGTAGCCACCTGCAGGAAGCCCAGATTTCTAGTGGAAGCAGACCTGAAGGAAGGATAGAAACTTGAAAGGTTGCTACCATGCCCAGTTAAAAAAAAAAAAAAAAAAAAAAAAAAAAAATCTGAATTTAACTTGAAGGTCTGGTGCTAGGATTTTAACAGTGTCAGATCATACATTTAACATACTGTCAGTGGGGCAAATGAAAGATTAAATTTTAAAAGGAATTTAAAACATGACTGTTAGTCTTCCGTGATTTTTCCCTTTACCTTATATAATATAATAATTTATATAATAATTTATATAATAATTATATAATATATAAAATATGCTCTGACCTAGGGCCAAGCAGATTCAGACATATGAACATAAAGGCATCACTGAAAAAAATAACTTGAAAAGATCCAGGTAAACATAATGACTAAGGGTGAATCCAAGTTTCAATAGAAATTACTTTTATATCAGTGGAAAAGGTCAGCCTTTATGCAAGAAAGGATTTAAAAGCCTTGCTGTTATTACCCAAAGTAATACCCAGAGTTACAGCATTTTTCCTCCTGCCATTTCATAAATGTCAGCATAAGGTTTTTATTCCATGGATTGTGGAAGAAATATAGTAGATTACACACAAAATGAATGTTTTTATCATTTGAAATATGATTGGGTAACTGGGTACTAACAAAAAACCCTAAAAATTAAAGCTAATTGTGTTGGGATATGAAACAAATTGGGTTGATGGTAATTAAAGAGGCTGTTAATTGATTTCTAGTGATTAAATTACCATGCTTAAAATTATATCAGTTCTTTCTAAAATTTCCTAGTTTCCTGCAATATATCATTAAGTACACAGTAAAGAGGGGAAGCATGAATATTTCTGATGCTTTTGCCTTTTCTTTGATTCCTTGTAGATATTAAATACTTCTAAAATAAATTGCTATGTCAGACTTATTGCTGTGTCAAGCTTCATATTTGGCAGGGGAGGGCATTATGACTTTGTGAGATAGCCTTTGTAGGATTAAAATATGCAGACTTGACATTTCAGATGCTTGGGCCTTAAAAACATTAATCTTTCTCTACCTGCAGCTATTGAAACTTTTAAATTTTGGCTTCAGTTTCTTTTAGGTAAAAATCAGACAGTTTTGCTTGCAATTAGCTCTGAAAGGATCACTCCAATATTCCCTTCCCACCTTCCTCTTTGCCCCCTATGTTGAATGTGGATTTATAATCCATTTCAAAGACAGAGGACAGCAGCATTGACTCCAGTGTTCCAAGGTTAAGTCATTACACAGTGTAATAAGGCCTATAAAACTAGGTAATTACTGTACACACCATAGGTACAATCTGAGACTTTGTGCAAATAAGAAATTTCACAGCCACTATAAGCTATGCAATACACATTGAATCAAGAGTATTTGCTGATAAAACAAGTGTAACCTGATGCGTTGATGCATGCTTTAGCCAAAATTTCTTCATTTTATTCTTTTTTCACCAAATAGCAGAAGTGTAGTGGAGAAAAGTGTTAAAATAGATTTTGGTCTCATGTAGAATATACTTTTTAATCCTTAAAATATTTTCTTCCCCAAATTGTTAAGTAGTTATTTCTTCATTACTTAACCAAGTGTGCAAACTCCAAAGAGGAGCAGGGCAAACTGCTACATTCATGCTAATCTAGTTGGGCACATTTTTTTGATACAGCAGAGGTGAGAGAGAAGCATTTTTTTTTTTTTTTTCTAAAACTGAACACTATCCACACTAGTCTGAAACCTAATATCCCATACTGGGTTGATCTATTTGTGAAGCTATTTTTTTTGCATTTGCTGCACCATGAAGCTTCTTCTTTCTTCACAAAATTAATTTCTTCAAATAGATTCTTGACATATGCAAATATTACCATTCATCAATAGGAAACAGTGCTGTCATTGCAGTTCTTAAGGAGCTGAGCAAATGACTTAATGAATGAATGGGTTAATGATTGAATTCATTAATGAATTTACCTTTAACTTCCAGAGATTGCAGAGTTAATCTTTATTCTGTAAACAAGTACATGAAATCTCTCAGTCTGCAACCTCAGAGTCATGTCCTTATACTTCAGAACAAAGGAAAAGTCTAAACCACAATTCATCATAGCTGAGAATCTACAAAACTTAGCAACCTGAGCTGAAGTTGTTGGGGAGTAGACCGGGTTAGTGCTGTACTTCACTCAGTTTATTTATTCATTGTGAAGAAGGCATAAGGGAAATTTGTACTCCTGATCAAAGGGTGAATCCAATTCCCTCAGAATGCATATTGCAGCTTTTGGGAATGTCAGTCTTCTTTCACTGCTAAGCCTTTTTTTTTTTTTTTTTTTTTCCTAGAAGATGACAATGTATGAAGAACTTAACAGGGTTGTGATAGAGCAGTATTCATATTACTATTATTGGTTTAGCATGTAGATGGAGTTCACAGCAGCCTGAACATTTGATTTTCCTCATGAGGACGTTGTGTTGTTGAGCATTTTCTACTGACATTAAAGATAAATACCACCTATACAAACTCCTGTAGCCTGTATAAAATGTGTTAAACACAAGTCTGCTCAGGAGTTAGTACCCGAGTAGATCCATAAAAATGCCACAAAGATAAAATATGGGCATAATAAAGATACCTCTCTTCATAGCCACATATTCCAATATTAAAGGGGGTATGCTTTAAGAGTGCCAAAAGATAATCATTTTAGTTCAGCACACTGAAGGCTGAAGTTTTACTACTGTTGTGTTCCCATTATTTTCAGCAATATCTCCCAAATAATTTGTTTTAGATTCACCAAGATAACATTTTTTTCATTCCTTTAGCTAACCAGTGTGCCACTTATCTGTACATGGCATCAATGGTGGCCTTTAGCATGCAACTACAAAGCTCTTTTACTAACAAGTTTGAAGCTTAGGGAATATGTTTGAGAAATGTTCATGCTCACAAGTTACAGGACACTGAGAGTTTTTATCAGTTTGATTGGAATAGTAATTTTTGGTAATTGTGTTCTTTCACAGAAAAACTCTACAGTCACTTTATTCAAGTGTAAGTATACAATAAGTCTCAAAAAAACACAAAGAAACAGTTACTTTTACAACCTCATACTGAGGACCTCCTAAAAAAAGAACACTGAAACAGAAAACTACTGTTATTCTCTGCTCCTACTGTTAATACTGTTAATTGTTAACCATATTTGTGATTGAAGAAGAAAATTCACTCCCTCACAGCCAGGTTCTTTTTTTTAGAGTCTTACCACAGTCTTAAACTTTGAAGTGAGACTCCAGACCCAGACTCAGCCAAAATGGGCTGTCCCACTACAAGGGAATAAAGAAACTTCTCTAGAGCTATGGTCACAGCTTTTTTCAGCATTGCCCCACTGATGTTGCAGGTACCAGGATGCAGGAGATGCTTCTCTTCTATCCAACCCCACAGTGTGAGTTCACCAAGAAAAAGCTATTAGGGGCCAGCATCCAGTGGACAGAGCTTTGCAATTTATATGGGATCATGGAATACATTCAAAATTACAACATTTGACCTTCTACTGCCTGGTCCCAACAGATTATTTCTTCTTTCCCCTTTCTTCATTATCTTATTGCCACTAACCTCTCACACTTATGTCCATTACTGTTTTCCCTTAACTACTTTTAAAGTCCTATTCCTTTGCTTTCTCTGAAGTTTTCACAATTTTGTCTCTCTGCAATAAATCTCACCTCTACACCAGCATCTTCCCCCAGAAATGTCAAAATAGCAAGATTTTTATGCCACTGTATTAGTCATTGAAATTCTGTGTATAATTTAAAAATATTATAAAATTTTCATCATAACATGATTTTATTGGAAAATTGAAAAACCTACAAATATTTGATTAGATTTCAGAAAATATTCCAATGGAAAACTGCAAAACAAAATGCTTTATGTTATTTGGTGCTACTTGTTCATTTTCGAATTTTGAAAATTTTCATTTATTGGCATTGGTTGAAAAAGAATTTGTGACATTCAAAAACGAATTTTCTAAAACTGATCCTTCATCATCAGTTTCCACTTCATGGGATATTTTGAAAATATTTTACTTATAAAATAATCTGTAGTCTCAACCCAAAAATATACAAGTTTTACCTGCTTTTTAGATCCCTTTTTTCCACAATGTATTGTTAATTAGGTACTTATATTTTCAGTTCTTAAGAGCAGGAACTCTTCTTTGTACAGTACCTAAGACAGCAGGACCTTGTTCTCAGGACTATCATCATAAATATGATTTGAATAATGATTGTTTGATGTAGAAATACTTGGATGAGAGTAATTTGTCTGCTTACAGCAGAAGGTTAAGGTTACTCTATCATGATCCTTTCCAGTTGGTGCTATGATGAAACCAGTGCTTATGGCTCTGTTGCAACTTTGTTTTTTGGTAAAAAACACATTTTATGTCAGTCACATGATGTAGGGATGCACACCACTAGTTCATAATATCACTTTCTGACAAAGAAAGTAATGAAAGCAGAATAAAATTTGCTGGAAGAATAGAAGTACCAAGTAGTAGAATATTCTATTCAGCCAATCTTGAGTCAGTGTTCCCAGTATGCACAATCTCAAACAGATTTCTGTCCTCTCTAAAGCAGGAATAATTTATTGAGCTCTATCTTTAAACTACATTTCACCTTATGTGGTTGAGTAACTGCAAACATTATTTCTGCCAGATTCAGCCACACATTATTGATGCCCTTTTAAATATGCACATAAAAAAACTCGTTTATTGCCGTCACTTAAATCTGTTCCTCTGTAATGGCATAATGTCTAGCTGCCAAATAACTTCATGGTATTTTTATTGCTCTCATTAGCTTTACTGAAATGGAGCCAAACAAAAGCCAAACAAAAGAATACCCTGGTAACTGAGTAATATGTCTTCCCACCTGGTCTCTGGGATCATTCTTATTGTTAGTTAGAAAATACTATATTTTGTTTCAAATTGTTTACAGACGGATTTTGTCAGAAAAACAATGATGAAGTTAGTGTTTTCAAAGTTAGTTACCTAATGTATAAGCAGTTTTTATTGCTCTGGCAGATAAGTTGCCCATCAAAATACTTTCTTCACAGAGTAGTGTATTTGGAGTGGATGGTAGAGAGCAGATAGCTAAACAAAGTAGGGTTTTTTTGGTAAAATATTGCATGTCAGTGTGCTAAAGTCAGCTCAGTCAGGCAGCCCCATTAAGGTGAGGCTGCTGTGGGTCCCTACCCTCAGTTTCCGCATATAGCAAAGCTGAGCAGCTGCTCCCTGTGGGTGGGTACATGGACAGAAAACCCAAAGAGGGGCCATGCACATCAGCTATGTCCTAACGTGTAGATCTACATATGTATGTGTGCATTTGCACATAAAGAAATGGATCACGCCAGTAGATTCTTTTAGATATTCAGCTGACCTAGTCACTGGCCCCAGATCCTCTTGCTCTGCCCAGCTGTGTGTGATCTGCATTTGAACCTGGAGGTTTGCAATCCTCTTTCTTCACTGGCTAATCCAATTGGGAGTTCACTGACATCCAAAGGTGCCACTCAGAACAGTACACCCAGACAGGAGATAAAAATAGGGTTTAATGAGATTATAGGGTAGGCTACAATGATCAGGCACACATATCAGTCTGACAAGCCACCAGTTTACGCTGAACTGAATTGTTTATTCCCCTTATTTACCATTCTTGTTTCTCCTTAGTCCATTTCAAACCTTTCCTTTTCTCCCCAAAATCTTTCTTCCACTGCATCTCTTAATGAGTGTTCTGCCTCCTTCAGGCAATGAGTCAGGGGGGACGGGGATTTGTTTGATGGGCTACACACGAGGACAATGGTCTGACTGTGCTTTGGGAGTCAGGTGTACTTTGTTCCCTGCACCCGATTTTCACTGATGCGACCGCTAGAGTTCCTCCCCCAGCCCTCTCAGTGTTTATCGATCGTGTCCTGGACTGTGCAGATGTTGATTAGCCTTTAATCAAGTAGCCTAGCACAGTCTACAAGTAAATTTAAACTGCATTCAAAGCTCATTGCTGCAAAATTTTGTTTGAAATAGATAAAGGAATGCATGTACAGTATTTTACCTCTGGCTCTATCACTCTCAATTTTTAAGTGTATTTACTTAGAGTGACAGTATCTACAACAGCTAATACAAAGAGTGCCCTTTTTTTCTCTTAATGTTTTAGGAATAAAGTAGCCATACTTCAGTAATATACTATTCTTGGAATTTTTGTTTTTCCACTTATTGAGTAATCTGACATTCATGAAAGAGAGGAATAAAAAGCTTCCTCACATACATGAATCCCCCAGATATAAATTTAGATTTTATACCTTATGACTACGCTATTTATCAAAAATACTTAAAATTACTATAAGAAGATAGTGATTATGTAGTTGGGCTTGTTAGAGATGAATGTACATAATATTTCAAGTTCTAATGTAAATTCTAGCTTTCAGATGCTGAAATTTTACTTTCTAGAGCTTATGTTTTTCTTTTCTGTAAGACACTGCTGTAAAAATAAATCCTGAAACTATGGCTAAACATACAAACCACCAGGGAAAAAAAAAGGAATATTCAGGAGATGTGAGTGGTAGAGAAAGATTACTATTTAGCTAAAGCATTAGCTTTGTTTTTGTGGGAAAACAAAGGCAGTAGAGGTGGTATTTAGAAAAGAAAAGGAAATTGGTAGAAAATGATCAGGTTTTAGCTTTCATTACACTTCTACTGTGACTCTGTTGGGCATTCTTTATCTTGGATTCCCATCTGTAAAGTGTGCATAATGGTAATTTCTTCTTCTCTTGGCTTTTTTTTTTTTTTTCAGCTTAGGCAGTGAAAGTTCTTAAGAAAATTTCAAGTTCAGTTCTGTAAAATCAATAGGAATTAAGAGTATAAATACTATTGTGGAGATATAAGGACCTAAACTATTTTCAAGAATCTGGGGGTATGAGATTTTCCTTTTTCAAAATTGACTCAAGTCTTTCAGACTGAGAAACATATCTCCATGGGTGAGGAAATTTGTTTTGTTCATCATCACATCTTGACTGCTAATAAAAGGAAGGACTGCCAAGGGTTGTGTGACTTGTTTAAGAGAGAAATTTCAGAAAAAATGTATTGTAAGTCCATATATAGGCTTTTCAAGTGAAATCTTGAAGTCCTTGCCACTGCTCCCATTTTATTCAACAGAGAAATATGAAGTCCTTAGACCCAATAAATTAACTGAATATCTAGGTTCATAGCCAACAGCCAGTATTAGGCTTCCTCACAAAGTACACCACAGAACCTATGTGCTTAAAGTTGCCAGCTGGAATCAGTCACAAGAAATTCAGATCATAGGCATGCCTGAGTTCCTTATCTTCTCTGGAGCCTGTACATCAACATGAAGGCAATACTGAGTGCCTGAGAGATTCAGAGACATCCAATTAGGGCTCATTCAGGGAGGGAAAGCAGAGCTCTGGTCACACTGCACATCTACAGCTTTTAAGTGCCGTATAATCCCAACCATCACTGTCAATCAGAAACACATCTGGCCATGATGCCCAGGCCACAGACAGGAACATGCATCCCTGTTGGCATTTTGATCTCTATGTGGGAATGCAAACTCCTGCCATGTCCACAGTACAGCTGAATGTTCTGGATGGTCTAATAGACCATCATATTCTTGCTTTATTGAGTTCCTTTATTGCATTTTGTTTCATACAGCTGTAGTTAAGCCCTTTAAATGGTAATGAACTATTGGGTTTTTTGAGAGCTCCTTAAACTGCTTTCCCCCAGGCCTGAAAGATGAACATTGTTTATCATCATGACTAATGGAAATGTCAAACTTTTTAAGTAGAGATTGGTAAAATACTTTTGGCTTTTGATTTCTTTAGCCACAGAAGCAGAACTTGTGTTGGACATTATGTCATTGCCAGTGGCTGATACATAGTTGTTCCTGTTCCTGCAAGCCTGAAAACATTGCAGATAGAAAATTTTTCCATCTGTGCAGAACTTTGTAAAGATTTCTCTGTCAGTCACAAGAAATTTATCCATCAGCAGAGCCAAGAAAGAAAGAAAGAAAAGAATGGAAGAACTAAAAGTCAGTTTGGAAAAAGACATGTTTCTCTCAATCCAGCTTCACAGTACCTGATTTAAGTATTGGTGTTTAGCTTTCATCTTCATCTAGTAGCATTGTCAGCATAATTTTCAAGCCTATAATTTCACTATATTATTAATTCCAGGCAGAATTCTTTTACAGGAATATCTAACTCTTCTGTGCATTCTTAAACATCAGTAATAGTTTCCATTTCCATCAAGGAGAACTGTACTCTGGCATGTGATGTGCAGCTGTTGAATACTATCTAACAGCTGTGTTAAAGGGAGAAATTTAGATAGAATGTCAGAATGCAATAACTTGGTTGGAACTAAATCAAGACTTCGCAAAGGAGACTTATGATCTTTTAATTCTCAGTTACTCAACCCTTGGTTTTGGATGACATTATGTCAAATCAATGTCCACTGCATCCCTTATAAAAGAAAGCATTCAGTCCTAAAAGAGAGACATTACCTCATAGCATCTTCAATAATGCTAATTACCCATTTCTGAAAACATTTTCATGTCATAGATTGGGACTTCAGTGCATAGATGCACTTTAGATACAGTTATGACAAAGTATTACCTTTTTATTAAGCAAGTATTTTCAAAAAAACAAGAGATTTCTCCAGAAGCCTTTTAAGCCCCATTTGAGTCACAAATACTGAGTAGAAAGCAACTGTGGAAACATTCTTATTTAGATGTTCTTATTTTCCCTCTTTTGATGCTTATCTCCTTCCGTGTTTGCAGATGACAACCGCGCTTGCATGGAGTACATCGTCAGTTCTTTAAAACATCATGAGACAGTCCCTATGTCATATTCGTAGCAGTGTTCTAAAATCTGCTTGGCTCTTCTTTCCCAAGTGTAGGTTACCAGAACTGTAGACAGAGCTTAGCCTGTGGCACTGATAGGTCCACATTCCTTCCCTATACCCCTCTTGTTCCTTTGCACAGCCACATTACAGAAGTGATTCACAATCATCTCATTTTCAAGAGCTCCAGAGGAAAAAAATTGGTGTTTTTTTAAATGCAATAATTTCTTCCTCATTCTATTAGTTTGGTTCTTTAGGTCTTCAGTTTACAAAATCATCCCATTTTCCTTGAAGAGTGCGCTAATAAAGATCCTTCTTGATTATGCCTCTCTTTTGTTGTATTAAAAAAATTTATTTCTTTCAGCCAGTGTAATCAGTTTCTCTTTCTGTCAATTCTTCACAGAAATATACATACATAAGAGCAAAAACAAAAAATAATAATGGCACTCATTGTTTATCTATACTAGTCTTAGCTTGAAAGGAGAGTGTTTTGCAAATGTTTCAACTATGTTTAGAAGTAATAAAATATTGTAAATACTATCATATGTACAGGTAATAGTTACTGTTTGTAATTCATTATTTCACCTTCACCTGAGAAAAATGTGCCTTTTATGGCCATAATCATCTGTGTTTGTCATTATATAGCCCCAAGTTTTTGGCTAATTTCTGAAGTCAAACACTAATGTTTCTGCCTGTCATTTGTTTACAGTAACAAAGACTGCATGTGTTTACATCACAGTGGAATTCATATTTAAGTGGTTCTCTCTTCACTGTCTGTATATGCACAAAATGCTCTGAGTGAGTTTAAAACTAACCCAGATGCAATTTTCCAGCCTGTAGCTCAGTTACATGCCTAAAACATGCCTGGATATTCAGAAGTGGCATATGGGAATGTAGACAACTGTTGTGCTCTTCCACATTGTCTGCAGTAAACATGTTTTAGATTTAGCTGTATTAACTGATACTTCACTTGGCTTTGTGCTTGAAAAACATTTGTATGATGATGTATTATAGTTTCTTGATGTAGAAAATTAATTGCATACTGAAAATTGAGTCATCTGATAAACCACAAAGGATTTTTCCTCACCAAGGAAGCATGGGAACAGCTTGTTCCCATGATGTGCTACATGGAATGGGTTGCAAGCATGAGACTACCTGTGAATGTGCTAAGGGTAGAAAGCTGAGATAAGGAGCTCCCTATTTAGAAAGTAAATTGTTCTTCTTGACTTTTGAAGAGTGAGGTTGGCTACCGAGAATCCAATAGCTGACTGCAATCATCTCCAAGCAGGAAGCGTGCTGGTGGGAGAAGCAGGAGGTTTGCTTCAAGTCGTTACGTCGTTTCTTCAGGCCAAGCAAACAGATTTAGCCGCAACAGGGACTTCAGAGCACCAAGAGTTGTAACCTGAATTCTGAGGACACCTAGTGGTGTCAGCCCACTGCAGGAACTGGGTCTTGGTCCCAACTGGTGACCACTTGTGCATCTGTATTTCAGCTGAAATTTACTACAAAATCAAATGTAGTAAAAACAATTGGTTGAATGCACTGAAAGAGTATCATTCTTCAGCTCAAATGATCCTGAACTCAATATTGACAGTCGCAAATATTGAGAAGTTTTGAGACTGGATCAAAAAAATCATAAACTTCTAAATAACTGTTGAATCTTTTCTATTTGTCTTCTCTTTTCAGGACTTTCAAAATTCAAATATGTTGACCTCTTCTTTGCATCAGTAGGGATAAAAGTGTATTCTTCTTGCTAAAGGCTGCTTTCCTAGGTTAATTGATTAATCTAGAAGTTGTAACTCTAAGGTAAGAACTCAGTATCACAAGATGCCAAAGAAATACGCAAGATTTGTTAATGTTAAGAAATTATAATCCTAGTATGCTAACCATTCAAAGACCTCTGGGGAGACCTACCTGCTTCTCTGAGATTCATGTTTTCAGCGTCCAAAGTAGAACTGTTGGTGTTGCCTCACCTTTTTGAGAGAGAACAAGAATCAATTAGCTGCAATTCAAAAAGGACTTTGATCAAGTCAAGTGATACGTATTACATGCTGAGCATTGTTACTGACTGTTGCATGATGGCGTGTTTTTCAGTGAGCCCTTGATCTGATACTTCCTCCTGAAGAGAGACAGGCATCATGAAACAGAGATTCATTTCATCAGTTCAATTTATTTTGCAGCTTGCTCTGACTACAGTAGGTCTGACTGGTAAGTACAACACTTCCTGAAACATGTGTAATTTTCTTAAGACACATTCTTTAGAAAAGTCTGAGGCTTTACCCAATCTATCTTGACCACAACAGGAGCATGTACCTATTTAAATTACTTTCTTCCGAAGTTTGGTATGGCAATTTTGAAAATGGCTAGAGTTGTCTTTTCTTTTTATACAATTATTTTAAGGATTGTTTGGTGGCAATACTGAAAGGCACTTACTCCACCCCTATATCTGCTTTATGCCTATCACTTTCTTGGGAGCTAGTATATGAATAATTAAACTATTTGAGATAATTATGTGGGACTTTAATGAAATAAAGATAAGTTTAGGTTAAAAGATCACATGCTTGTTGTTTTAAAAAGAACATAAATGTATGGTCTGTATTCTTGGTATAAGGTAAAGAGAAGTAGTCTTAACATGAAATATTCTTGAATATATTTGGATTAACAGAGAATATTTGAATGTTTAATTAATACATTCAGGTTGCCAGTACCCAAAAAATTGCATCTAGCCCATTGATTTCCTTCTTTTTATAATTATCTGACCTATAATTTAACCCAAATATGCACAAAGAATTGCAAATTAAAGGTGAAATTTAATCTTAAAATGATGTGAAGATAAAAAATTTTAATGTTTAGGGGACAAATCCTAAAGGTCATATATTTATTTCCAATCTGCATAATTTAATTTGGAGATAAATATACCATTTTGAGTTTAGGTGAAAAATAAATGTTCATGTTAAAAAGCAAAATCATTCTACTAGCTATTCTAATGTTTGAGGTAAAATGTGTTTACTTTTCTGAGAATATTGATCCTTTTCCCAGGCGGAGTTATTTGCCCAAGTAGTTCACAGTTTCATGTAATTTTATTGTCTTCAAAAAAGGATTGCTTGGTTGACTTATCATTCAACAATAGCATCCAAAAGCATTGCCCACTTCTAATTTAACTGGTTGGATTTTTGCACTTCCCTAGGTCAATCATATCCTGGAAAACCTCAGATAATAAGATGTCGTTCTCTAGAGAAGGAAACCTTTTCATGTTGGTGGAAGCCTGGCTCAGATGGAGGACTTCCTAACAATTACACCCTGTTCTACAGCAAGGACAGGTAACAAGTGGTGCATACGTACTCTGTAAGTGATCAAGCCATGGCTATGACAGACTGAGAAAATGACAACATTAATTTGAAAAGCTGTTTTTATTAATCCATTTTAAACACAGATAGACAACAAGGGCTGCATAGCATCCATGGATTCCCTTGTTGGAAGAAAACATGACCACTAACAGCCCCAAATCTTCAGCCTGTCTCTCCTGAAACTCATCTACCAAAAATTCCACTTGTCTGAATACGTGCTGGGAACAAAGGCATGTTTGCCCATTTTTTTGGGAGGCAGACAGATTTCAGCTGATCAGGGTCTGCTCTGAGCACTGGAGCATGAGAGCACCGCAGGGCATCACACCAGGGCATCACCCCAGCCATGGAGCAGGGCAGGACGGGGGCAGCCCAGCCTTGCACACCAGTCACCTCCCTGGGGACAGGGACAGACTGAGGCCAGGCTGGGCCAGGACATCAGCTCCTGGGTTGGGGCTGGCTCGGGGGGCTGTGGCTGGGAAAGGCAGGGCCATGTGGAGCTGGAGACCAGCTGAACTGGGGACCTGGAACCCAGGTAGGGCATGGAGGGGCTGGGCAGGGGCAGTGAGGGCTGGTGGGGCCCTTGGGGCCCTGCCAAGGAGCTTGTCCATTACCATGCACACCAAAACCCCTGTCTGGACTATAGTCATTTTTTCTGCTATTGATTTTGTGGTCAATGGTTCCCAAAATGCAGTGGAATCAGACATAGTATTGCATCTCAAAAGTTAGTATTTTGGTAAATTCTCAAGTCCCTCATCCTGTTAAGGAATAAAGTGTGTATATGCTTGGCAACTTCACTTAACTTGTCCATCTTTGTTTAACTGTACCTTCTTCCTGAAAACAACTAGTTTTAGAACAGGAACAAATAAGCAGGGAGACTAAATTTTTTTAATAAATCCAGTGAGATTCAGAATAGGTAAGATAAAACCTCAGATATCCCTGCTATAATTAAATATTCCAAATCATTGAGCAGAAAAAGATGCAGTCTTTAATGAAGTTACCACACACAACAATGATTTGAGAACTTTTATTTTATGAAAGCCCAGATGTTTTAGTATTGATCAAAAAGTTTAATGAACATTTTCATTCATATCTGTCACTGCCCAGAGCTTTTCTGCTTAGGGAAGGATAAGAGCACTTATCTATTTCATCAAATCTGCTGAACCCAGGCTCTGCCAAGCACTTTAGACCTGGGCCACAATTGCCTTTCTAGGCTCATTGTCTCTTAGGTACAGTCCCCTTTCTCCCATCTTTTCTTCATGAACTGTGACAAAACTGCCTGGAACAATAAGAATAAATAATAAGAAACATTATTGATGATACATAGAGCATAATAGTGGAATTAAAGTTCATTCTTGCACCACATCTGTTGATGCTTTAGGTTTGTGTAATTCTTCACACCTGAGGTAAGCTGTAAGTACATCATCCAGGCCAGCTCTGAGCACAAAATCCCTCTCCTAAAGAAGCCAAAAACTCATATAAAGGCAATAAGTAATTGATTGTGGAGTAATTTTTAATTTTTTTTAGATTGTTGTGATGATAATAATTTTTAAAAGCAAATAACTTGACATCAAGAAGGTCACAGAACAGGTTTCCTTGAGTGCAACCACACAGCACATACAGGACAACCAAGAGATCAGGCCCAGCTACCATGGATTTAGGAAAGGCAGGTCCTGCTTGATGTCCTTTTATAAACAGGCAATCCAATCAGGAGAGGCTGTGGAAGTAGTTTGCCTGAACTTCAGCAAAGCCTTTGATAATATCTCCTACAGCATTCTCTTGGAAAAGCTGGCAGCCCACAGTTTGGATAGGAGCACTCTTTGCTGTGCTAAGAACTGGCTGATGGCTGGGCCTAGGGAGTGGTGGTGAACGGAGTTACATCAAGCTGCAGCCAGTCACTGCGGTATCCTTAAGATATCAGTGTTGTGGTTCGGTCCAGTTTAATATCTTTATTGATGATCCGGATGAGAGGATTGAGAGATCCCTCAGTCATTTTGGAGATGACACCAAGCTGGGCAGGAGGCTCTGCAGAGGGATCTGAATTGTTGCATTGATGAGCTGAGGCCAATGCTGTGAGGTGCAGCCAGGCCAAGTGCCAGGTCCTGTCCTTGGTCACAACAACCTCATGCAACTCCAGGCTGGGGCAGAGTGGCTGGAGTGTGGCTCAGCAGAGAAGGACCTGGGGATGACCATGAGCAAGGCCACCCAGGTGGCCAGGAAGCCAGTGGCACCCAGCCTGTGTCAGCAATAATGTGGCCAGCAGGACCAAGACAGTGATTTCTCCCTGTACTCAGCACTGGTGAGGCCACCTCAGACCAAATCCTGTGTTCAGTTCTGGGCCTCTCACTACAAGAAAGACACTGAAGAGCTGGAGTATGACTTGAGAAGGGTAACACAGCTCTAGTACAAGCACAAGTCCAGTGAGGAGTTGCTGATGGAGCTGGAGGTGTTTATCCTGGAGAAGAGGAGGGCCAGGGGGCACCTTATCACCTTCTACAACCACCTGAAGGGTGGCTGTATTTATGTGTGGGTCAATATCTTCTCTCAGGGCATAGTGATAGGGCAAGAGGAAACAGCCTCAAACTGCACAAGAGGACTTTCAGGCTGGACCTCAGGAAGAATTTCTTCACTGAAAGCATCAGAGTGGGCTGCCTAGAGTGGTGGTGGCAGAATCACCATTCCTGGAGGTGCTCAAGAAACACATGGACATGGCACTTGGTGCTATGGTCTGGTTGACAGGGTGGTCAAAGCTTGACTTCACAATCTTAGAGGTCTTTTCCAACCTAAATGATTTTCTGAGCCTGCTGAAAACAAACTGATCAATAAAAGAGTTCTCTGCCATAGGGCTCATAAGTTCAATTTCTAGGGGTAATATGCAAAGATATTTAGCAACTTATCTAATAGAAGTAAATATTTTTCATTTCCCTCTTACTTGCTTATAAATACTGTTAAAATTTTTGAGTTCTGGAAATTTCTGTTTCTATTCTTTTGTTGATTTATTCCCATGTATAAAAAAGGGGATGAAAGCATTCATCAAAGCAACTGCAGTAAAAATATCAATGAAGCATTCATGGTAATGGCACTTGACAAGTACCAAAATTTTTCTAAGAGGTGGGATTATAGATATATAATATATAAAATTATAAATAATATATCTATTTTTATATTTATAAATAAATAAATTCATTTATTTAAATGTAGTTATTTATATCTATATAAATGATATGTGTGATTTTATATTTATTTTTTAAATATATATACGCAAATATTTCAGATTTCTCTGCTGAACCTAGTCCATTACTAGAATATTATCTGTTTTGCTTCATTTCTTAAATTTTTAAATTATTTTGTTTCAGTGAAGAAAAAATCTATGAATGTCCAGACTACCTAACATCAGGTCCAAATTCCTGCTACTTCAATAAAAACCACACTAATCCCTGGACAACATATATTATCACTGTAATGGCAACAAATGAGATTGGAAGTAACAGCTCAGATCCTCAGCATGTGGATGTAACTTCCATAGGTAAAACCAAAGAATGAAATGGAAAACAAACTAATTGGAGATGTGTACAGTTTTTAATCCCAGAATAGCTAGAAGTGAAAAATTTCTTTCCTAACGACATGAAACTTGCTATTGAAAAGTGTTTATTTAAAGATAATCTAAAATATGCGTGTTAAATGTATGTGAAAACTGCATTTTAATTATAAATTAAGTAACTAATACTTGATTGTAGAAATTTTGTGTGTGAATATGTAGAGATTTTAACTTCAGCTGAAAAAAATCCTTCAGTTTCTAGTTGTCTGCATTATTTTAATTAGACTCAATGTAGATTATAAAATTTTCAAATTAGGTTAAGATACCTAATATTTCAAATGTAAAAATCTTTCTGACTGCTGGCATTGCAGTCTTGGAAGAGTAAAAATAACTGCCTGAGCATGATGCAGGCTCTTTGAATTAATATAAATTACTGACTCGATTCTATTTTCTGCACACACAAAATATACCATATTTATTATAATATACTTAGTTTTCTAGCTATGAAATAGCTGACATTTTAATTTTGCAAGAGTGGCCTTATGAAATTTGTATTTCCTTAGCCTGACGAATTCGGAGTAAAGTTTAAGATTTGCTGAAACTGTTGGAAATCAGGAGATAGTTAAACTCATTAAGGAGAAAGGAAAAATAAAAGGCTTCTTTAATATTCTTTTACAGTGCTGAATTATCTGAAATTATTATGATGACATACAAAACCATAAAGGAGGTGTCTTTTCTGAGAGAAAATTAAATGGCACACTTTTTGTTCATTTATACAGTTCAGCCAGATGCTCCTGTGAACCTCTCTCTAGAAACAAACACATCTGGTAACATGTCGTACCTTTGGGCAAAATGGTCTCCACCCCCATTAGCGGATGCCAGCTTTAATTCACATGTATATCACTATGAGCTACGACTAAAGCCTGAGGAAAAGGAAGAGTGGGAGGTAAGGGAAAAATATATTTATTTTATAAGTGCTCTATTCAGTGAATTCTCTTGTCTCAGTTTAATTGGTCCTTTAAAATGTTGGTTTGTGTAAGAACAGAAAATTTTTTGTAACCAATTCTGATTAAAGAAGGAAAAATACTAGGATGGTCTGCAGAGACCATGAAATTCAACGTATTTACTTAATCATCCTAATGTTATGTATACAACAAAACCAAGTTATCATCATCCTCTTCAACATGATCAGTTGGAGGCAACCTGCCCCTCAGAAATTCTGTTGTGGCCAACTCAACCACTTCCATTGACATTCCCTACCTGTTGCCATATTTCTAAGAGTCAGCTTCAGTACTGCTACAGCTGACTTCTCAAGACAAAATATCATTCTTAAAGTTATAGTCATGTGTCCTCAGTGCTACATAGCTTATTGATGCCTTAGTGATGGAGAATGCTATGCATTTTGCAATAGTTCTGAGGAGAAATTAGAAGGGTCTGAGAAAGTCACTTAAAGCCACTAAGAAGAATTTCAATGAGGGGTTTATATCTGGGCTGGACTACTTGCAATGCTCCTTGCACTGTGGATCTGATGGAGTACTAGGAAGTCTACAATTCAATAAGTCCTTGAATATCAGAATCAGCAGTGATTTTTTTTTTCTGCTAAATCACTACTTTTACTTCTTTGTAATATATATCTTATAAATACTCAACTTAAATCCCTGACTTTCAGAAGTCAGTAACTCACACCTATTTCTTTATGGTTTATTTGTTAAAGTGGTCCAATTCTTTATTATTTTCCCAGTCCATTTTATTTTCCAGACAGTATCTGTAGGAATGCAGACACACTACGAGGTGACCAGCCTGCAAGCCGGGGTGAAGTACGTTGTTCAGGTGCGTTGCATGTTAGACCTTGGAGAATGGAGCGAGTGGAGCTCAGAAAGAAGTATTCAGATTCCTAAAGGTGAGTGGATGATTGCTGCACTGTAATTTGCTTTTAAATTGTAGCAGGTTCAGTGCTGTGAAGGTGACTAAATGCCAGTTCTGAAAACCTGGACTCTCACATGGATACTTAGTTCTCAGTGCATGTTACTGTACTTTCTGTGTAATTGCTTTGTTTATCTTGTTGATCCAGTCAGGATCCTCTGCTGAAACTGGCTATGATAAACAACGTGGCATTTACTAGGAAGTCCCTGCTGATACAGGTGTGCCTAAGTAATTTATTGTGCCTGTCTCTTTATTTAAAAATCATGTTGATTTTTATCCAACTCATAAATATCTATAAGGTATGAGAGCCTGGACTGAAAGCGCTGTTGTTTCTAACAGAGCATGACTTACAGATACTATCAGATGGAAGTAACTATCTGTGTTTTGCTGGATTTGAGTAGACACACTAAATATGTATGACATACATATCTTGTTGCCAGACACTTTAGTCAAGTTGTCTCAAAACTTCTGCAGTTGCTAGTTGTATATTCATTATTTGACATGGAAGTTGTTGAAGTACCATTAATAGAAAAATATTTTTTAAAGATCCTATTTTCAGATCTACCTTAGGCAATTAGAAATTTGGAAAATCAACGTCTATGCTGTACATAGTCAAAAATATATATTATTGATGTAATAGGATATATTACAATTACAGTATATATTATTGATGTAATTTTTGCCACAAATACGTAACTGCAAAAGTTTCAATCACTTCAGGGTTTTGATGAGCATCAGCCTATTCAAAATTTAAGCATTTTTCTCTGCCCAACTCCTAAGTGCTGTTCTTGAAGCTATAAAAACTTGCTCAGGAGAATCATGCAAGTAGGCTGAGTACTGAGCATAACAACATTACAGTGAAATATGAGAGCTGCTTCTTTGTATATTTTGAGTACTTCAGAAGAAAATTACTGGCAAGAACAAAAACAAATAGACAAACATTTACATTCTTCATTTTTTTTACCTAAAAGCAAAAGAAAATGGCAGCATACCTTTCAAACAAACAGAATCATCTTAAAACACACCTTTTGAGAAAAAAAAAAATTGGTTTTGTATGTAGTGGTTTAAGCCCAGCTAGCAACAAACCATCACACAGCTGCTCACTCATATGTCATCATAGTGGAATGAGGGGAAGAATCAAACGTAAAACTAATCAAACTAATTGTAGATGATGATGATGATGATTATGATAAAAGGGAGAAAAAAACCACAAAAAGAATTATGGACAGTATATTTGCTCACCCACTCCTGATCAATGCCAGACCCCATTTCTGAATCCTGATGGGCACTGGTTCTGGGTAACTCCCAAATTTGTATGCTGGAGATGATGTTCTATGGAGTGGAGTGTCCCTTTGATGTGGTCACCTGCCCTGGCTATGCTCACTCCCAACTTTTTCTTCTGTTTTGTGCCCCTTCACTGACAGAGCAGGAGACACAAAAAGGTCCTTGGTTTAGAATAAACATGACTTAATGACAAAACATCCCTGTATTATAAAAATTATTCTCATATTGTATCCAAACCACAGCACTCTACCAGATACTGAGAAGAAATTATCTCTATCCCAGCTGAAACTAGAACACTATAGAAAATAGAGTGGATAGTAGAGTGTATTTTCAATAATTTTATAGAACCTGCTATGACAGTATTTCAACATTCCTTATGAGATTTTGGGGCAGAAGAAAAAAGCCAGAGGCAGAAAACTAAAACCATTTTTAAATTCAGCTGCAGTGAAAGAGAATTCTGAATCCAGGTGAAAGTCGTAAGTCATTGCACTAAGCAGCAAATGGTGTCTCCATTCCTGTGCTACTATGAAGCAAAACATTTTTTTTCATATTTTCCTGTTCTCTGCTTAACATTGTTTTACAAATTCAAGGTGGACCTAAAGAAATAAACTTACTTACTAATTAGTTTATTTCTTTATCTGTTACAGAACAGTTACCTCCTGAAAAGCCTAGAATAATAAAGTGCCGTTCTCCAGAAAAAGAAACATTTACTTGTTGGTGGAAACCTGCTTTGGATGGAGGACTCTCGACCAACCACACTTTGCTTTACAGCAAAGAGGGGTAATAAGTCCTGTGTAGTTATTTGGTGTTTTGTTGGAACGACCTAGAAAATCAATCCTCATTGGTTTCTTATATTGGGAGATGCCATTTTCTAGTCCATGGTTTTGTCCAGTGGCATGTTCTGGCATCAAACTAAAGCAGCAACATGTCTAAGATTGAAATATTAAATCTTGATCTCTTTATAATGGCAGGTGAATTACTGTGAATTCTGTCTTTTCATTGCTCATCAACAGCATATTAGTAAACAATACAACTGCACAGTCCTAAAACTCTTCAGCCATGAAGTCTTAGAAATAAAACTTCCCAAAATGACCAGATACCAAAATTTTTATCTTCTGATAAGGCTTGTTTTACACTAGTATTCATAGGCCATGAATGTCTCCTGGTTTTCATAGTAATCTTTCCTTGGAACTCAGATAAAGTGCTAAACATTCATTTTAAAGAAAGAGTCAATAATTTTTTTTAGATCTTGTGAACCTTTTCTGGTCCTTTTCAATTCACCTAGTACTGCTCAAACTTGCAATGACCTAAATAGATGCTAAACTCTGTAACTGTCAGCTGAAAATCCACTTTTAGTGTAAAAAGACACATACTGGACCAGCCAGGTGTGGCAGAGTAAGAGGTCCACATCCACAACTTTCTCTTTTGTTATTGGGCATCTAGGGAGAGCATGAAAACAAATACTACATACTCAATTGTCTCTCCTACACTTCCTCTGATTTTGGGAAGCTCTGGTATGGATGTGAAGGAGAGGTACAAAGTAGATTTTTTTTTTTTTTTGTGATCAAATTATGAAAGACCAAATAAATTCTGATAACATATTAGTGTAACATACAGAATTCCTGTAAGTGTGGAAAGAACATTGGAAATACATAATTTTTAATAGATGAGTTAGAAGACTTCAGCAATCACTTCTACTCAGTCTCTGGAACATATAAGGGCTCTGGGCTGTGCAGTGGACAGTTCAGAGAAGTATAAGCTGAACTGTACTAGCCCACAGCTGCACCTGCAACAGCCTAAATTCTTCAGGCTTTGTGGTGTTTACTTTGTGGGGAAAATGCTTAGTACAGTCTCTGGAATTGTCCAATGACTCTTTAGTCTGGAAGCAGTTTTCTGGTTTTCTCCACATTGCCAGGTGTGAAAAATCAGATCCAGCCCTGAATAATGCTGAAGTACTAGTAACCAAAATCACGTGTTTTAGTCTGTGTAACCTAATCACTGGGATTCTTTCATTTCAGAGAAGAAAAAGTTTATGAATGTCCAGATTACAAAACTGCAGGCCCCAATTCGTGCTACTTCGATAAAAAACACACCTCTTTCTGGACCATATACAATATTACTGTGAGGGCAACTAATGAAATGGGAAGTAATGTCTCTGATCCTCATTATGTTGATGTGACTTACATAGGTAAGAGTTAAAAAGTAGTTTCTGTGGAAGCAAATAATTCAGAATAATGGGTTTTGACACAAGAATTTTAATTCCAGATCTCCTCCTATAAGGTATTATATCCAACTTAAAAACTTGTACAAATAAGATAATCCATAGTGTAATAACAAATCAATACTCATCTCTATACCATCTTATTTTCAGAAGAAGCCCAAAATGCTAAAAGCTTTAAAATTATGTTCAAATAAACATTTATTGGTTTTCCATATTTCTTGTAGTCAAACCCTAAGCAACATCATCCAGCTAAAATCTTTTTTCCACTGTACAAGCAACTGAAATCAATTTGATCTTTTAACTAATAATACTTAAATCTGATTACCTAAAAGTAGTTTCCAAGCCCAAGAGAAGCTGCATTAGTGCTTTTTATAGCAGTGTACTGATAATCTCTTTCTCAGACTTTTTCTACAGAGTGACTGCAGACAAGTAATTAGGGTTTTATCTAAGGGAACGGAATATTATCCTTGATAACCATTTTGTTGTCAAGGATCTGGCTGCCAGGAGTCTGGCAACTGGAAAAAGGCTGCTGGAAAAATGGCTTTATATTTCACCTCAGTGTGGTGCCCTGATGAATCTTTGATCAGACAGTGGTAAAATATATGCACAATATGCAGAAGCTCTACCTTTGAAGTGAGGAAGATGCAAGTCTGACTGTAGAAGAAACCTGTGTTCCATTTTAGTTTGTTTTTGCTATACAGACAGAGCTTTAATGTGCTGATTTTGGTTTACTTTTAAGTATCCTTACATATGAGTGTAGGGATCATGCTGTTGTATTTTCTAAATGTAAAAGATGGAGGGGACAAGTTTCATTACCTTGCACCCATGTGGTCAGTGCTCCTAAATATTTATGCCAAGTTTTGATAAGATTATAGTAGAACACAACTTTCATAACATAACATTAAAGATGTTTGAAATCTAGTTGTGGGGAAAAGTAACAATAAATGGTAATGTAAGAAAAAATATTTTTATGATAAATTATTAAGGCAAATCTCAACATGAATTCAACATACTCATTACTATTTGGGGGGGGTGGGGTTAAAATTCATAAATCTCTACTTAGTTTATCTGAAAACTTTTGATTTCTATATTCCAGTAGCAGTTCTAAATTACCAGACACAATGGGGATGCCAACTCTTCACTCCCATAATTTTATATTTCTTCCTAAGATATAAGGAAAAAAGTCACTTAAATTTTTATTGAGAGTTCTTTTATTTCAACAGTACAGCCAGATCCTCCTGTGAATATAACTCTGGAATTAAAAAAGTCAATAAAGAGAAAACCGTATCTGGTCCTGACGTGGTCTCCACCCCCACTAGCTGATGTCAGATCTGGATGGCTTACCCTTGAATATGAATTGCGACTAAAGCCTGAAGAAGGAGAGGAATGGGAGGTAAAGATGTCACAAATTTTTGCTATATAATGTTTTCTGACCAGCTAGATTTTGCCAGCCGGGTCCCATGTCTGAATGTAATGAAGCAGATAATCTGAATGGTTCATAATTTTTCAGAAGTGCTTATGTGATCTATGATTTCCTGCTGAGAACACTGGTATCTCAGAAACTCCTGTACAATAGCAGGTGATAAAGTACTTGTTTTTAATTTTGGTCATTATTTATTAATCATACTGGCATTGTAGTTTAAATTGTGCTTTCTCATTCAGTCAGGTTTCTTTTGTGATAATTTGTTCTTAACCACAAGCATTTCTTAAATAACAGAAAGCTCAGTGACATTACATAAAATAATTTAAATTTATCTAAATAACCCTTAGGTGGTAATTGTTGTGGCCACACCATAACAATAATTTTCTATGGCCAGGATCTACAACTTAAACAACTGAGTGGCAGATTAAAGACTCCAGCAATTGGTATTTGACTGCATCCCCTTCTTGTCTGCAGAACTTTCAAACCTCCTTTATATCTCCTCCTGCCTTCCACTGCACTTCCTTCTGGCCCTCTGGCCATTGCAAGACTTACTTTTTATTACCCTGTGCTTTTCTACCACTCCACATTCCCTCTTCCTCTCTGCATTTTCTTTCTCCATTTCTGTTTCTTGCCTCCTCCTCTTCCTGTCACCATTGCAGTTCCTACCATTACCACATCTCCTCTCCTATTTACCATAAATTCATGATGTGTTTTTACAGCAGTTAAATTTCCACTGTATACCAGAGCCAGATCTTGTTCCTACCTGCTAGAAAGAAGAAAATAAACTATAGAAATAAAATAAATGTACCATTATTCCATGCCTGCTCAACAATTATTAGGAAAAGATATCCAGATTCATTCTATTATTCCCATCTAGATTACCAAAACCTTAACTGTGGCTTTTATTTCACTTCCAGACTATTTTTGTTGGACAGCAAACACAATGTAAAATGTTTAGTTTAAATCCTGGAAAGAGGTATATTGTACAGATTCACTGCAAACCAGACCACCATGGATTGTGGAGTGAATGGAGCCCAGAAATGTATATTGAAATCCCTACTGGTGAGTGGCCAGGCACCCCTTCAGTAATTGTTATTACATGCAAGTTCATGTTATTTTTCTTTTGTTAGCTGTTTGTGGCACCCATGCAGATCCCTTAGTTTGCCTAGGACAGACCAGAACATCATTGCTAAGATAACCAAATCCTTATCGTCCCTGCACCATACCCAGTTACCTTTCCTCTTCATTGCTAGAGTTAAGAAGGTGAATAATTTCTTTGCTTATTTAAACCGTCTCCTTTCTGTCTATTGCCTCATTTGTTCTCTTTATGGTAGTTTTTAATCAAAAGAACACTGGCAACTGCATTAAAACTGTGACACAGACAACAAAAAGCAACTGGCTTCAGAGAGTAACAACTCTTCATTACTCTTTATCTGGAATGAATATGAAATAAGCACTTCAGTATAAAATGTGTTACATTACAATAAAAATCCTTAAAAATATGTAATCCTAGGTCACTTTATGCAGCATTTAATTAATTGTATGTATTTAATAATGAAATTACTACAGTTTTGGTACAACTGGATTTGAACCCAATCTGTATAATTAGCTGTGACAAAATTTTCCTCTTCATGCATTTTTGTATGATTTTTCCAAGACAGTTTATTTCCTGTGCAGTACCATTAGTAAAAATTATATTCATTATTCAATATTACAGGGATTGTTGAGATCCATCTGTCCTGCTGAAGGCCTCTATTCTATAACAAATTTCGCAGTTTGGGATAATTTTTAAAACAGAAGTAATTTGCAACTTTTTTTGCATGCTGACAATGCATATGCTAGATGCATGCCCTTAAATAATTCTGTTTTTTCTTAGACTTTAAAGTAAAAGATATGGTTGTGTGGATCATCGTTGGTATCCTGTCATCCCTTATATGTTTAGTCATGAGCTGGATAATGATCATGAAAGGGTACAGGTAAGCCACCAATTTCATTACTGCATGGAGTCCAAGATCAGAGAAAACTTTTCAAAAATAAACTTCTAATACTTGATTCAATTTCCTATGGCACTTGCCTTATCTTATAAACTATTAGTTATAGGTACTTGACTTTATTTGCAACTAAAAAAGCAGTGTTCCTGCTCCTTATGGAAACCAGGTAAATTCTCAGGTGGTAAAGATCTGTCTCTGTTAGATCTGACTAATCTTGGTTAGTCATGTAATATTCATCAAACATTACTCAGAGTATCCCTATTCCTGTAGGAGACAGGGTTCTGGGTTTTGTCATAATTTCCTAAAGTAAACAAGGTTATATTATGAGATTGTCATTCTGCCAGCCTCTCTATCAATTTCCCAAATGATCTCTTAAAATCCTGGCTAATTTCAATCAAATTTGAAAGAGAAAGGTGTTGCAAAGATTATTGCTTTTGTGCAAGTCTTACAAAAAATACTGTCTAAGTAGAAGAAAGGGATAGAAACTGTGATTGGAAAAGCCATGTCCTTCACCATAAATCCTATTTAGCAGTAGTCAGGTGACAGTCAAAGATGCATAGACAGCCCCACTAGCCCTCCTGAACTGTCCCTCACTTCACTGTTTCTTGGCCAAGGATGAATTTACAATGGTATTAGAGAACTAGAAGTTAAGAGAGATGGCAATTAAAAGGATATTAGTAATTTTATTTTTCCAGTTGAGTAACTTTTGTACTACTGGCATTTTTACTACTGGTGGGTTTTTTATAAATACGTCTAAGGATACTTTATGAGCTGTAATTGTATTTGAGAATTACCCAGCTTGAGAGGCAGACAGGAGACAGAGCTCCAACTGGGATGTATAAGATATAGAAGTGTTTAAAATCTCAGTCACATTCTGAGGAAATGGGAGAACAAATAGTGAGATAGGCTCTGTATTTACACCTGGTATGTCTGTTTCGGGGTTTGTTTTTAGAATGATGGCCTTCATCCTGCCACCAGTTCCAGGACCAAAGATAAAAGGCATAGATACACATCTACTGGAGGTGAGTACCACAGCTAACAACAAAATAATTCACCAAAACTCACGGTTTTCCCAACTTATGTACTAGCAAACACAATTACCACACTGAAGTGTAAAACTGCCTTCAATTAATCAATGTTGAAAGTAAGCAACACTTCCCAGTTAAACATGTGGAGGATATGTGTGAGTCAGAGTTTTGTGTTGCACTTGTAACAAGAGGGTGTTTAAGAACAGGATTTGTGACTGCCCTGTTTCCTGGGACATGAGGAACTTCCTAGTAGTTCTTATGGAAGAATGCTCTCCACAGTCTTCTGCCATGCTGAGGAGGCAGGAGACATCTGCACTGCAATTCTCCTCCATTTTCTTCTTGTTAAACTCAGGAGACCCATATCTGTGAAAAGCTCCCTGCTCCTCCCACATTAGAAACATGAATTTTACAATTGTCTTCCCACTCAGAAATTTTTCTTACATTCTTTCAATATTTTCTGCACCAGCAGAAATCAGGTTTAGGTCTAACAATACAACTATTGAAGTGTTTGTATATCAAATATGTAGATTGTTCACAATTGTTCTAGTCAGATAATTCCTAAGGTTGACAATGAAAAATTATATCCTCTTCATTATACCTTCAGACAGGAAAATCTGAAGAATTACTGAGTGCTCTTGGTTGCCATGGTTTCCCTCCAACATCAGATTGTGAGGAACTACTGATAGAATATCTGGAGGTAGAGGACAGTGAGGATCAGCAACTCATGCCAAGTCATGACACTCCCAGTAAAAATACAAAAATTATACTCAAGGAAACAGACAGCGACTCAGGCCGAGGGAGCTGTGATAGCCCTTCTCTCCTCCCTGTGAAGTGTAGAGAATCCCGTGGCCTTCCATCTACTCTTCAAACACAAGATGTAAGAGCTAAAGAAAAGAAAGGAGGAAAAGGGAGCTGGGAAACTCAGTGTACGGCTTCAGAACAGAAAGCACTCCCTTGTAACAGTGAGAGTACAAAGTCATGCACATGGCTGGCAGCTCAGTTACCCAGTAATCAGGCTGCTATGTTTGCATACCACAGCACTGTGGAGGCATTCAAGATAACACTGAACACCACAAATGTGAACACTCCACCAGTTTTTGTGGGAAATGAAGAAAATCGTCAGTCGCTATATCCTATTGCTGAAACTGTGTATGATGACATGGAAAAGATAAGTGAGATGGAGTATTCCAGAACTGACCAAGCCACAGTGCAGGTCAGACAAAACCAACATAATGACAAGTCACCTTTCCTGAATCCTAAATTAATGGACTATGTAGAAGTTCATAAAGTCAGACAAGATGAGGAACCAACACTCTTACTGAAACATAAAGAAAATAGTGGAAAGACCAAAAAATGCACTGTTCCAGGAACCAGCAAAGAATATACCAAGGTCTCAACAATTATGGATCATCACATTTTAGTATTACTGCCAGATCAGCGCACTCAGAACACACCTGCATCTCAAGAACCTGTAGCAGAAACACCTCAGAACCCTCAGCAAAGTCAAGCTGAGAAGAATACGAGCTACAGCACAACAGCTCCAAGTGACTCCAGAAGAGACACCAGTGGATCAGACTACATGGACCCATCTTCCTTTATGCCCTCCTTTAAATAACCTTCTAGTACAGCACATACTTAGTAGTTATACAAAGTAAAACAAAATCACATAGCAAACAGTTCTTTAAAAAAGCCCAGCCTTGAAAAGCCTAGTCTCCTATGTGCATTGTACAGGTAATAAAATAATCTGTGCATTGAGGTAATAGTTGTGGGCATAAATCCTGGATCATTATCACACATTTCTGACGGTGAAGTGAGGAAATGCATCTTTTCTGTCATGAAAAATGCACTGGAAAATAATTATTCCGTTCTGCAAAACTTCTGTTGGTTGATGAAGCCTGAAGAAGTACCAAGATGAAAATTGTTATGGGTCTGTCAGCAAACCATAGTGATCTGAGCAGTTCCTACATTAGATGTATCATTGCACAACAGTATTCCTACCTACAATGTTTTTTCTTCTGAATGCATTCTAACATTTAAAATTTTTTATCTTTTTTCTCAATTCTTGAGAAAAAGGAACTCGGTACATGACAAATCATATATAAAAGAGAATATATTCTATAAACTGAAGTAAAACAACAAATTCTTCTAAATATATTTTTGCCTTGGTTCAATGTGACAGAAAATGGCATCCCATTCATATCCTAGTCCAGACAAACCAAAATGAAAAAGAAAGCAGGATAACATATGATATACTGCCTTATTGTATATAATATACTATTTTACTTTAATATAAGCCCATATGTTTAACAATCTATTTTTAAAGGCTATTTTTCTATTACCAAAAAAAGAGCAAAATAAAATATTTTTTAATTTCCCAGTGCTATTTAGCTACCTAGGAACTTTCTCTTTCCTTCTGCTGAGGCAGTAACAAGTAAAGCTATAATTTCTATACAAAGCATAAAATTAAACTTTATACTAATTAAGAATATGGAGACATTTTTAAACTATATTTCTAATATATTACAGATATATTACTATTTGAATGGTAAATTATTTGTTTCACAGGTTTTTTATTACCTGTAATTATATAATTAAAATAGAATTTAGGTTTTGAGAGTTGAGGTTCTGTCCCTTTGAATTTGTAGTCTGATGCCAGTTGTAAATGAAATGGGGTTCTCCTGTATCCTGCACTTTTCTCTGAGCCTGGAAGGAAAGTTTGAAGTTAGATTTTTCCTAATGAATTTATGAACATCAGTTTTGGAACCAAGCCTCCAAGGTCTGATTCAGACCCCCACTGAAAAAGTAGTGGGAATGAGGAGACAAATCCATGTACTTGGGCTGGTCATGTGTCCCCAGAACAGCACTGGGAACAGTAAGGATCCATTATATCCCACGTAGCTGAAGACAGAATCAAAATGATACTGCAGTGGCTGCAAAGTTGCTGTGGTCCTTCCTTCTTGAAACAAAAGTTTAATTTACTCCAGAAAAGTATGATCGTGTGATGACTGATTAAAAGTGGGCCAAGTATTTAGCCAGCATCTCTAGCTTCAGGGGAAACTGGAAACTTAAGGTGAGGGAATGATCCTACACCTGTGAAGGAGAGTGTATTTGATAGATGGGCTGTCTTTTGTTAGTCTCCTTCCTGAACACTTTACTTTTCTCCATATTTTTATGATTTTATGCACTGAACGAGCCTTCCTGTGGTATCGGGTACCTGCTGCAGAGCCAGACAAAAGAGAATTTCAGATTTCAAAGGTCCCAGAAGGCCACATCTAATTCAGTGAATCAGATTCTCACCCTTTATCTTCAAAGCCATGGAACTGCTCAAGCACAGATTAGCCTAGCCTTTGCACAGGCAGGACATCAGAACTTAACTAATTATCTGTGTCTATAAACATACGTGGTAGTGTGGACTGTAACATCAGATTTAGAGCCTGTCCTCTATACAGAAAACTACCCACTTTCAGGGGCTGATCAGAGCAGTCTGGATGCTCCATTCAAGGTGTGGGAAGATATCCTAGTGGGCTATCCTGTCCCACTTATTTAACACATGAAGACATGAAGGGGCTACTCCAGGTATCAGCCAAACATAAAACTCTGTTCAGTTACAGTTAGAACAATTTTACCATAGGTACTCTGTCTGTAGTATACCTTACAAATTTCTAGAGATGCTAGAAGTACTGCAAAGAAACTTGAGTTATGAGGAAACTTGTGTCTGTGGAAGTGTGTAAGGTGATAACACACTGTGCCTGAGAGTGTTTTACTTACTCTTCAGTTTTCTGACTGAATCTGACAGTCGATACAATCAGACACATTCTTCTTTCTTTACACAGAGAGATACCTCTATCTGTGTTGTTTCCTATACCTAATGATGTATATGAAGATATGCTGCTACAGGTCTTCTGGGATGTACCTAATGATGCACAGAAGCTGTAGTATCTCATCAATCCTAGAGCCTAAAGATGTTCCTTTATAGAGTCGATTTCTTAGGTTAGGACACAGTTGACTACCCATATGTATAACAGCAACAGGCTGTTCCCTCCATATCTTTTTACCTGAAGTTACTTTTCACCTGAAGCAAACAGACACAACACTTAGCAGATTTAAAGTATATGATTCATCCTGCCTAATTGTAGGGATGTGTGCCTCCAATAATCCACATGGAAAGAGAGTCAAGGAGTTTCTCTGTTTTGTCATACTGACACTGCAAAATAGCTGTAGCGTAAATTACTTTGGGTAGTGTTGAGCATCTCCCACCTTTGCTAATGGATGTCTAAATATGCCAAATCATCATGGCTCTCTGTGAAAAGGGAAAGTCACCCACAGTGAAAAAGGGGCATTTGCTTGTCGCTTTGAAGTTTTGGGGGAATTGCTAGCTAAATGTAACTTGAATGCAATGTCATAAATATATATAACTCTTGAAGCTGAATATATGTGCAGATAGATCAATTTTCCCTTGGATTTGCTTATATTTTCCAAAACACCATGTTGCTCCCAGTGGCAGAGCTTCTGAAAGTGACCTTAAACATCTGAAAGTACATGAGGAAAAAAAAAAAAAAAAAAAAAAGTAGTGTTCTGTAAAATCAAAATAATCTTCAGCTAAGTGTTTGGTCCTTTGAATGTTCGAATATTAATTTTTTCTGTTTGCTACAATATTTTCACTTGCAAGTCTTTAAGCTTCTCACTAGGAAGTACACAAGTTTTTGCAGCAGTTCTACAAAGTCAATCAGTGTAAAATTATGACACACCAGTGGGGAAAAACAGGTTCTTGACACCTCCTTTGATATCCAGAGGGATGAAAAGAATTTACCCCAGGAACAGTGATCAGCCCTTTAGCTCTTGCACCATTAGTCAAACTTCTCACTTGGAATAATTATTTCAAGAATTTAAATGAAGTTTTCAATGTCAAAGTTATCTACATATCATTTATAGTGTGAACTACTTTGTAATAGCATAAAAGCCCTAAAAAGTAGCATAAAGACTCTTCTACATAATTAGTTATACAAAATTCCTAAAATTGAATATATATATTTTATTTAATTGCCTTTCCTTCTGACTCAGACTAATTTTACTAAAATTTTTTCTTCAGTATGGGCAAATATGATTCATTATCATAATTTTTTTACTAGATTTTTTTTAGCAGACATATTTGATGTACAATGTTAATATTTCTGTGTAAAATTTCAGACTTTAGAAGAAATACAAACTTATTAATTGGCATGTGCTCACAAAGCTCAGTATAACATACCATGAGGACTTTAAGTTTGGTCTTGATACTATGTAACTACAAAGATTATTTAATAAAAATGCAGTGAATTATCCTGATATAATATTAGTAAGAGGATATATGTGTTTATGGAACAAACTGTAAAGCAAATATGTAATGATAATTTATGTCAAACCAGTGAATTCTGTAGTATATCTGTCTGTGTGTCTATGTTTAAATGGCTGAAAAATTGACAACTGCTTTAAATGTCATTCAAGTATCCAAAGTGTAGTAGCAGCAGGTGTTCAAAATGAATAATCAGAATTTTTTGTGCTCTCTGAAGCATTGTACATGTGGGGTTTACATCATGAAGCCTGTAAGTGTATTTTGTAATTTCATGGTAACTGTAAATGATCCAAAGGTGTTCTGCAAGGAAACAGAAGTCATGTTAGCCAGTTGATACACATCAGACATCTTCTACAAAGCCATAAAAAGAAATGAAGTGAAAGAAGTGTCATGAGATCAGGCATCACATTCTCAAATAATTGCTACCTCAGATTTTATTTTTTGCTCCCTTTAAAAGGCAAGCAGGAAAAAGCATTTTGCTGTGTTTGTAAATTTGTGACACATACTATCAAGAATTTCAAAATCTCATTTGTAAATTCAAATTATTTTTGTTAACAGCTTCTTTTGGAATCATCACTTGTGTTGCAGTGGTAGTATGAAGATGAAATATTTGAGATGTGTAGCAAAATTTAATTGTTTTAATATGGGAAAAAATGCTAAAGAAAATTCCATTTTGTAAGAACATCCTTGGTGCCCAGATTGGCAGTCAAGTCTCAGTCCCATTCCTGACCTGAAAAGTTTTTTGCCACTGTTTGTATTCCTGTGTCACTAGGACTGATTGAGCCAATTTTCCAGAGCTGTTTTAATTCTGGATCTCAGCTATAGAACTTAGTATGTATCAATACTTGCTATTTAGAATTACCTGTTTTCAACTGAGTTCCTAGGAAGGAACCTTTCAATTGTCTATAAATTAGTAAAAATGGAAAGCCCTGCTCTCAGCTATCTCAAACTGTCACACTAAAATCAGACTCCAGTTCCTGTGGCTATGGAAAGATGGACCGAATTATAATAATTTGAATAACCTTGTGGGCCAGCCTTGAAAACCATTTTAAAATTAATCAGGGATTTTCTTCATTTTTCTGGTGTATGTCAAGCAGGAAAATAAAGATAAATGGATGCCTAAATACATAATACATGGGGATATAAAGACTTTAAACATCATAGAAGCATAGAACAGTTTAGGTTGGAAAATACCTATAAGGTCACAGAGTCCAAATGTTAACACAGTTCTGCCAAGTCCACCACTAAGTGACAGGAAGAGGGACAAAGTTACTGTATGTGACAGAACAGAAAAGGAGTACAGTCACTATGGGATGGTACATGGTAGATAAAGAGGGAAAAAATGAATTTGACTACAGCTGAGAAGAGGGCGGGGAGAAGAGAAAATGGAAGGGAAAGAATCAAATGTGAGAATAAGATAGTAAAAATGAGCATTAGCAGAACTGAGAGGAGTCATAAATGAGTTAATGAGGGGGAAAAAAAGGAAAAGAAAATTCTTTTATAAGTGGGAATGTGCAGAGCTATCTGATACAGTCCACAAAAGCAGTAAAGCCTTATGAAATGCTAGAGAGTTGCTAAAATGCTGAAGTCAGCTGTTGCGTGTGAGCAGAAAAAGTCCTACACATGAGAAGTGGTCATTCATTTTCTACCAGTTACGGGATTTTTCTTCCCATATCTGATGCTGGTAAAAACAAAACTTGAAGAGTCAGGCTCAGCATCTGATCTGACATTGCATTCCCTACATTCCTAAGGGAAAAAATCGAGAGAAATAAAGTGTATCGCACTGCTTTTATAAAACAAACTTCCTTTTTTCACACAGATATACAGGTGAGATTTTTTTTTAATCCATTTACATTATCCAACACATATGTCTACCATTTCTAAAGATTGTTTTGTTTTCATTTAGTATGTATAATGCAATGACCTAGAAGCTCCAAGAGAAAATATACTTTGGGGATATTACTAAGCAGTCTCTTGGCATTTCTGGTCATTGTTTCAGTTTGTAGCTGTGTACAATGTATCTGTTAATACTTTCCTTAGTTGGAAAGTCTCTGTCTTGGTAATACTGAAAGTTACCAAGTTAGGTTTAAAATACATCTCTTCAATATTTTACATTTTTAAGAGGTACTATTATATCTGTTGGAAGTAGTTAAGAAAAATACCTGAATTAGTTGTGTGGCCTCTTAGAGTGCTGATATGCTAAAAGCTGATCTTAAACGCAAGATGTTGGTGAATAGAGCAGTTAGATATAAAAAAGTCCTTTTTTATATATTCCTCTTTTTGGAAGGTTTATTGTCCTTTTCTACTTGGTGATGCTGTTTGTCTTGGATCTTGACATTATTTAACTTTTTTTTTTAACAATGCTGCTTTTGGATCTGTTTTTGTGAGCTTCTGAGTACCTTCACCTCATTTTATTTCCAATAAACATGGAAAGATTTCATTTCAGTTCCTGCAATAGTTAGTTTTAGAGATTTGTAGCACTGAGTAGAATTTTTAGATGATGCTGGAAATCATTGTACAAGTCACTTGTAGAAAATACCCCTTCAGTAGGATGGAAAACTATACATGTCTAGAAAAAGGCAGATTTTTCTTCAGGCAGAACTATAATGATGTTGTATCATATTTTTTAATGTTCATAATGCTGTAGACTACTCTTAATTCTTATCCCTTTGTTTTTCATTCTGAAAGGGGGAGGAAACTACTGCTCAGCTATACTCAGAAAGAGCTCCTGAGCTGCTTTAGTGTTGTTTATTTTTCATTTTGGAAAGTATTTTTTTATTCTGACTACAAAAAATGGTTCATCTGATACAATACAACCATCAGTTCTTATATATGTGCTATACTCAGCACCATCTTGGCTTCTGAAATCTTTTTGTTTTGTTTTGTTTATGTTTTAGTCATTGTGTAAGATACAGCAATACTGAGGGTACTGTTATGAAAAAGTACAGCCCAGGAAAAAAACATGTTAGCAGTCATTAACTGATTGTATTAGTTCAAAATTCTGATGTGCTGTTAAGTGAGGGTAAAAGTCTCTGGAACTCCCTTGCCTTTAATTGTGTCAACGGTCTCTCAAAGAAACAAAAATTGCACCTTCTGAATAATACCCAGAATAAACAGTATATTTTCAGCAGAGAAAGAGATGACTCAATACTTAAAGCAAACTTATTTCCATTTGCATAAACCATTTCATTGGTAGATTTGCAATACAAGCTAGGCATTTTTTCCACTAGTTTCAGAATTTATATACAATGTGGAACATGAGAGGTTATTGCAGTGTCATTACTGTAGCAACAGAATGACTTTAAGCACAATTATTCTATGAACCAGATCCAAATTTTATTTTGTAAATTTCTAAAATACAAGAAATTGTAAGAATTAGATTTCAAATGTAGTATGTACATTGTTTGGACAATACCGGTATAAAAGTAGTTGCTCAGGAATTCTTCATTGTTTCTACGTGTATCTAATGGAAAATGCTTTCAAATACATTTTTTAAGTTCTTAATATTGAAAATGCTGGCTTTACTAAAATCTGTTAGTGTTTTCACTTGTAAGCTCAATATTGTTATGAAGTTTGTAGCTTTCTGATGAATTTTTTGATCTTTTGTCATTGTAAATTTTCTTTTCAATGGTGTTTGCATTTCAGTTTAATAAAAGTTCGTGAATAAAATTCCAAAATTCTCTATTTCTTCATGATATGCAACATTTCTACTTTATAATGTATAGAAAGAAAAAGGAAAATCCAGACATTCAAGACACTGTAGGGCAGCATCCTGCTGTCCTCCATGGGGAAAAAAACTACATGACACATATTTAACGAATTTTGGTGCACTGAGCAAATGAACCAGGTAACACAAATGGCTGACATATCAGGTTACAAATTTTATGTTTCTTTATGGCTCTTTATGTTGATTTAAACTATATTTATCATTGAAATTCAGGATTTGTTTACCAAAGATAAAGTCTGATCAAGAAAGGTTGAGGGCTGGGGGAGTCCTAAGGTATGTAAGCACCGCCCTGGTTACTAGAGGGTACAAATCTCTGACCCTTTGCACCAACTTCGGGCAGTTTTCCTGCAAAACTGGGGCTGCCCCCTAGGCTACCTGTGGTCAACCCTCTGCCTTAGGAGCAGGCAGGTCATCAAAAGCACTTTGAATATCGCTTACTGGCAACTGTGTCTAGTTAAACTGTGTGCCAATTTCCACTCCAGGAAATGTCACCTTGACCCTTGGTTCTTAAGTATTACAATGATGTGCTGGTTTTGGTTGGGGCAGAGTTAGTATTTTCTCCACACTAGCTGCTATGGGGCTGTGTTTGGATTTGTGCTGAACACAGTGATGATAATAGAAATGTTTTTGTTGTTGCTGAGTGGAGTTTACGCAGAGCCAAGGCTTTTTCTGGGTGCATGGGAGGCTAGGAGTAGACACAGCTGGAAAAGGTGATCCCAACTGACCAAAGGGATATTCCAGATCCTGTGACATCATACTCAGTGTGAAATACTGAGTAAAGACTGAACATTTGGAGCTATGGCCTTTGTCTTCCCAAGTCACCATTACACGTGACAGGCCCTGCTTCCCTGGAGATGGCTGGACTCCTGCCCGACCATGGGACGTGTGAATTAATTTCTTTTGCTTTGCTTGCATTTGTGGCTTTTGCTTTTTCTATCAACCTCATCTTGGCCCAAAGGTTTTCCAGCTTTTACCCTTCTCTTCCTCTCCCCAGTCCCACTGGTGGGGAACTGAGCATGTGGCTGCCTGGGGCTTGGCTAATGGCATGTAATGGGAAAGGAAATACAGCTTCCCACTTCTCCCATCCTTGTAGGAGGTTATGCTACACCTCTTCACTGACAAAACAAAAGCAAAACAAACATCACCTACCCCTCTCAGCACAGCAGTCACTTTCTCCTCATCCACCCAGAGGTATTGAACACAACACAATTCACAGAATCACATACTGGGTAAGGTTGAAAGTCACCACAGAGACTTCGGTCATCTGATCCAAAATCCCTGCTCAAGCAGCGTCATCCCAGAGCAAACAGCAGAGGACTGCATCCAGACCGTTCTTGAATCTCCAGTGAGGGAGACAGAGGAAAATCTCTTCCACTGCATGATCACACACACAGTAAAGAATATTTTTCTCATGTTCAGGTGGAATTCCCTGTGCATTAGTTTCTGCCTGTTGTGTCATGGCCTGCTGCCTGGCAGCAGAGCTTGATCCATCCTCTGACCCTTCCCTGCAGACACTGACAGACATTGATGAGTACCCTCTCAGTCATCCTTTCTTGAGGCTAAACAGATCCATTTTCTCGGCCTTTCCTCATAATAGAGATGCTCCAATACCTTCATCACCTTTGCAGTTCTCTGCTGGACCCACTCCAGGAGCTCCAAGTCTCTGTTGTGCTCCAGGGACCAGAACTGAGCAGAGGCTCCACGTGAGACCTCACTAGAGCTGAGCAGTAGGGCAGGATCAGCTCCTTTGATGTTCTGGCAGTGCTCTTCCAAAGGTACCCCAGGGTTACATTGCCCTTCCCGCTCGCAAGGTCACTGCTGGCTCATTAACAGTTTGTTGTCCACCAGGACCCCCGGGTCCTTCTCCACAGAGCTGCTTTCCAGCAGGTTGGGCCCCAGCCTGTGCGGGTACCCAGGGCTGTTCTTCCCCAGATGCAGGACCCTGCATTTCTCCTTTTAGAATTTAAAACTCTTCTTTTCTGTCCGTCTTTCCAGCCCGTTGAGGGCCCTCTGAAGGCCTCACAGTCAAACTGTGTCAGAAGAAGACTCGGGACGGGACAGTGCAGGGTGACATTAAGGGGACAGCACGCAATGGCACCAGAAGAGCAGCACGGAATGACACCGGGGGAGAGATCAGGGAGTGAAAGCAGGGGCGCAGCACGGGACGACGCCAGGTGGACAGCACCGGGTAACTGGGGTGCCACCAGGGCAGAGCACGGGATGACCGCAGAGGCACAGCGCGGCACGCCACCGGGGCACAGCCCGGTGTGTCCGGCCGGCTGGCAGCACACGTGTCGGGGCGGCGCCGCTGGCCGGGCCGGGCGGACATGGCGGGGCGGCTGAGGAGGCCCGGCGGCGGTGAGGGAGCGGCGGGGCCGCGGCGGAGGCGGCGCGGGGGGCGCGGTCCGGAGGGGCTGCCGGAGCTGGGCCCGCGGGGGTCCCTGCGCCCGCTCCGCGCAGGCTGGGAGGGATGGCAGCACCGCGCCTGTACGCGGAGCAGCGCGGGGTTAGCAGAACTTTTCGGTGTAGCTGCGAGTCCCTCGGAGAGAGGAGAGGGTAGAACTCCCCTAACTCATGGGTTTTCAGCTACTTTTTTGAAACTGTACTCTTGTAGATTCTATATTCTTTACTGCTGTAACTAACTGGTTGTAAGGGAAGTGACATTGCATTTAAGTAATTTCAGGTAACTTTATTCTTCAGTCCTTTACATTTCACATGTGTTTTAGAAATTGGTTAAAATCTTAGGCTTTTGAAAGCAAATGTGCTTTTAAAGCAAACTCTCCTGAGAGTTCAGGAGATAGATAGTGTTCAAGGTGCAGAAATAGAGTCTCTTGAAATAACTCCTTGCAGAGTCACAGAATGGGTCAGGCTGGAAGGGCCCACAGTGGGTCTCCTGGTCCAACCTTCCTGTTCAAGCAGTGCCATCCCGGAGCACACGGCACAAGACTGTGTCCAGAAAGTTTTTGAATATCTCCGGTGAGCGAGACTCCACAATCTCTCTGGGCGATCAGGTATCTCTTTCTGATACCTGCTGAATTACATCTGCAGTTAAATGAAAGGTGGGACAGTGTGATGTTCCCAGGATTTTGGAGCAAGGGTGGAAGATGGCAGCTGGAGTTGTCAGGGTCCTAAGCACAGCTCAAGTCCCCTGAACAGCCTCCCCCAGGGCTGTACCCCTTGCCCAGGAGCCCTGTTTCATCTCTGCCCTGAGCCTTCAGTTCCTGCCTCAGCCTAGGCTTGAGCCTTGTCAGCAGCACAGCCCTGGCTCTGTCTCCTGGATGGACCTTGGACTTCTGTGGTAGCCTGGTGTCCAGCCCTGTCTCTGGCCCAGTCTGCTGCAGCTCCTGCCTGGGCTCCCTGGGTGCACCCTGGACCTGATCAGCTCTGTTTATGCGGGGCATTCTCGGTGGACCCTGCTTTGCCCACTTCGTTCAGGTCTGTTGGGCCCCAGCCCTGCTCCCTGGGAGCAATACCCATGCTGCAGTCACTCTGGGCACCTGACTGTAGAGCACTCACCCACTGCTTCCAGATAAGAACTTGTATTAGAAACAGTTTTTGTTTTTAAAATAAAAATTATTCTTCTGTCAAAATAGAAGTCCATGTGAAACTGAAAATTTGAGTTTTAATGGACATAAATGCCTTTCTTTTAAAATTAGATATATTCTGCTTGTTACTTATTTTCCCCCAAAGAAAACTCAGACCAAAAAAAGCCTCCAAAACTTTCTGTGACTGTAGTTCATGTGTTCCTTGAACAAGTTTATAGAGCAAATCTTTTAGGTGTGTAGTTTGCCAAATGTTTCATAATTCTCTTACTATTTTATAGATGCCTTTAGGCTGCAGAAATGGAAAAGTTCTGTCTCCACACAAGCAAAAATGCCTCCTTGCGATTTTGTACCTGAAAAATACGAAGTAAGTCATGCATACTACACTGAATTTAAATAAAGCTTCATTACTGGGTTTGGGTGATAGGTTCATCTGCTAAATACGTTTATAAAATTTGTTTCTTTGGGTACAGTCCAACTGCTACAACCAGGATACAACCTGTAGATGTTCTTGTGTGACAAATCTGTAGTTTGTAAACATTTAATAAAGATGTATGTGTACAACAACAGCCTTATTTCAAAAAGCTGAATTTCAGAGGTGTGTAGAATAGCTATGTGCCAGAATCTGTTATGATCTTAATCCTGTAGATAGCTGTGTAATCTATGTGCTCCACAACAACTCCATGAGTCTGAATCTTTAGAAGGCATGGATGTATACTGACTGTTTTATTCCACTCAGTCCTATCCATATGAACGTATGCAGAAGATCCGTGAACAAAATATTGTTCCTTCACTGCGGACATATTACAAGAAGCCATTGTTGCTGCACCAGGGACATATGCAGTGGTTGTTTGATCACAAAGGGAAAAGATACCTTGATCTCTTTGCTGGAATTGTCACTGTCAGTGTTGGACACTGTCACCCGTAAGTATGTTGCCTTTTGATTTATGATATAAAATACAGGAAGAGACACCTTAGGTTTGTTTTGTGCTTCATTAACCTGTAGCACCATTAGCCTAAAACCAGAATATAATTTACTGAATTGTCATGTGTTACAGTTAGTTCAATTTCTGCTACATTTTGAAGAATTCATTAATTTGGTCTACTTGTTCCTCCCTCCATCTGGCACACAGTACAGCATCTGCGTTTGCAGAATCAATAGCACAGAGGTATGTGCATGTATGAGTGTGGAGTCTGTGTGGAATTCAATCCCTTTGTCTCTCCCTTGGTACATGCAGGAAGGTAACTATGGCTACCCAGAAGCAGCTGGCTCGCCTGTGGCATACCACCAATATCTACATGTACCCAGCGATCCACGAGTATGCTGAAAAGCTAACTTCTCTTTTTCCAGATCCACTGAAGGTAAATTGATTCTGATGGGAGCAGGGGCTGGTGAAGTGGGTGTCTGTTTATAAGAAGCATTTATTAAATAATCGAGAGCCATGATATCTCTAGAGAGAAAATCTGTATGGGGAATACAGACTGTCAGTTAAAGAGCATGAGGGCCCTCAGGGCCTTTTCTTTAGACCTAGCTGTAGACAAGCATAATATCCCCTGTTTCTGTTCTGTTTCCTCCCTTCACTTGTCACTGTGAAGAGGCACTGTTGGCTTAACAATTACCTAAAAGAATCGAAGAATGTGTTTACTATTCTTACATATAGCTGGCCTTAATTTTCTTGATCTCATGAAAATCCACAGTGAAAATTCTTTAGCAGTATTTTGTGTAGTTTGTGTAATTGTTTACCAACATTTAAATAGATAAACCACAAAAATGTCATGTTTTATACGCAGTGAAACAGTAAGAAAAATAATTTTTGTTTTCAAGTAAAATAAATTGTTGATAAAATCAAACTGGCTAGCAGAAGAGCATTAAGCTGTTGCAATCTTAAAGATGGAAGGAGAGTAAAAAAAAAAATTAAAATGTCCTTCTTAGTTTGACCCAACACTTTGATTTCTTTCAATCAGAAATCCATCTTAAGAAAACCTGTAAACTGAAATCCTTTAAGATTTTTTTCTGTACCCTCCCAGAGTGCATCAGCTGGATCTTTGTTCTCACCTATAGCATAAGGGCAACACTAATTTTATCGTGGTGAGGTCACCCTGTGGTAGTGCTAGGCTAGATAGAGTTCATCGTGTTATTAAGGGACAAGGTCTGATGCTGAAGAAGAAGGAGGTGTTTTTGTGCTGTTCTGATCCCGAATGTTCTCCCACAGGTGGTTTATCTCACCAACAGCGGGTCAGAAGCCAATGATTTAGCTATGTTCATGGCAAGGCTACACACTCGTAACTTTGACATCATCTCTCTCAGGTAATGCTGACAGACCTTCACAAAACCCTCTGTGTATGGGATCACCCTCTATATGGCTAAAACAAGAAATAACTGAGAACTCTTTCACCCCAGGTCTGCAGAGGAGAATACTTTATTTGACAAAGAGAAATAAACTAGGAGCTGAAGTTTTCATACAGCATGTTAGGACTAATTTGCAATAAAAATGCAACCTGTAATTTTTGCTTGTGTTACCTAGAATATGATCTGATATCTGTGTTCAGGGTGTGCTTTAGTAGACTTTTGTTCATGGCCAGGCCAAGACTGAGGAACTGCTTCATTCTTCCTCCATTTCCCTTCCACAGTGCCCCTTTGTGAGGGGTGCAAAGGTGCCTCTGGAACAGTGGTGCAGTGAACCTCAGCAGGGAACTGCTCAGCCTGGGAGGTGATTTTTGTTTTGTTTGCTTTGCTGCCTTGTTTTTCTATCAGAGCCCTGAACCACAGTTCACTGCACAAGTACACAAATAGCTCTTCTGGCTTAATGACAGGGATGGAGCTGGGCTGAACACTAGTACACTGTAAACACCAGTGTAAATAGTTCACTTTACTATGCAGCCCAGGGGGCCTCAAATATTAGAATAAAAGGCTGTGTTAATGAAGAGCTGTATTTTTCTGTTACTGTGTTCAACAAAACATTGGGTACCTACCTTGCTTGTGTATTCTCACTAAGCAATTTTGATCTGTGTAATAAAACTTACAGCAAAGCACCATCTAGTTTAATAATTGGCAGCAGCTGTTGCAGGCAGCAGCTGTTTCCAAGATTCAGAAGACAGAGATGTTTGCTCTGTAGGGATCAGGTGCTACAGCAGAACTTCATGAGGCATTGTTTGAATTACTGTTGGTTCCAATGATTATACTCATCTCGTTGCAAACATTTCTTCACAGATTTTATATTTGAAATTGCAGTCAAAAGGCAGAGAGAAGCATGGCAGTAGGAATCTTAGTTTCAGTGCAACAATGCACATTTTTACCAACAATTTGTAGCTCAGAAGCATACCTTCTAGGAACAGATATTGCTCCAGACACTTCTTGGAAACGAGTGATGTTGATCTGCTTTGTTTGTTTGAACAGAGGAGGATACCACGGAGGCAGCCCTTACACACTGGGTTTGACATCTCTGACTCCTTATAAGCATGGTGTTGCCAATGGCTTTGGCTGTACAACTGTGAGATTTTTTTTTTCTTTTATAATAATCTGGGTAACTAACAGTTTATTTGAATATTTCATCAGTTGCTATGTTTTCCACCCTCAAGTGCTTTATGGTCACTAATCAAAACTACATGTAGCATTTTCTGCTGTGTAAATTCAACAGGAGCCAGAGTCCCGTTTTCTTCTATATATAATTTCTTAGGCTAATTTTTAGTTAGGGCAGCCATAACACAAGTGATCCATGGTTTGCAGTTCTTTAGTCATGCTTGATGCTTGCATGGGAGTCTGTGTAAGGAGCAAAATAATGTTCTGAACTTCTTTTTCAAGTTTGTTTTGGCATATCTGTGCAAAAATGCTTTCAGATGGTCTGGCGCAGATCTTTCACTGTAATGAATAGGAATCTTATTTCAGTAAGACAGGAGACATATCTGTTAAGGAGATCCACTGAGGTTAACTGGCAATATGTTATGTCCCTGCCCTTGAGCAGAATGGAGTAACTTTCTGTCTAGAAGCTGCTATTGGTGACTCCAATAGTTGCAGGTGACAGCTCAACCAAATTATTAACCATAGGAAGGCTCATTTACAGCAGCTTCCAGCTTCCCAGCCTGTCTCAGTGACTGGCCTGAACTCATGTGGTATTTTAGCAGCAACAAGGATTAGAAAGCTGGAATTGTCTGTATTAGATCTGCCTGCCTCACTCTATTTTGCAGATTTTGTTCATACTTCAGATTACCGAAATGCTACCAGCAACTGTTAAAATTATGGCATTACCTTTAGATAACCAATATCGTGACTAAGAACAAATAAAGGAATAAAAAATCAGTTGAGTTACAGTCTAAACAGTCTGCAACAGTCTAAAATTGTTGGTTCCAAAACTATCTTGGTTATTTGGTGTTACTCCCAAGTGGTCTTCAGACAGGTTCTTTGAAGTATATTTGCCCCTTGACTCTAACAGCTGTTTTTCTGTTTTGCCATTAGTCTATAGATCAAAAGATCTCTTAGAAAGGTGTCATCAAATCTGTAGCTATTTCTCTTATGCTTGACAGACAATGTTGCCAGATGTTTTTCGTGGTCCATGGGGAGGCAGCCATTGTAGAGATTCTCCAGTGCAAACTGTTCGAAAATGCAGCTGCACCGAAGGTTGGTCCATGACAAAAATTTGGTTTTCGGACTACAAAATACTAAAGGGCTATGAAAACAGGATATAGTTGTCTCCTCAAGCAAAGTAGATATCTGGTTAGGTTTTGCAAGGCTAACCAAAAAAAACCCATATTGCAGACCATCTTAGGACCCTGCATACCAGTGGGAAAAATTTGTGACAGATGACACCACGTTCTCAGATTTCTTCTTGAAATCTCAGTGTTTGTTTCCAGTTTGTTTTCATGATCAACTCTGGAAGCTGTGGAATTCACTTCAGCACATCTGGAAGACCAGAAGTGTTGATAGGGTTTTTTTTTTTTTTTTTCTGTTTCTGAAGTGTCTCCAGCTTTTATATTGGTATAATGCAAATAGTAAGGACAATCTGCATTCAGCAATAGGCAGAAATCTTTCATGGGGCAAAATGTTCTGTACACAACACAGTGGGAAATCTCCTCTACTGCTCTGCAGCTAACAACAATTCCAATCAGTTTTTCTACTGTTTCAACAAGCACTTTTTTATTATTTTAATTCATGTAACAAAATGTTTTGTTTTTAGCTTTGCCATCCCTAGTGAATGGCACCACTCGCCATACTAATTGCTCTGTTCTTTATTTATGCACAGACTGTATTCTTCAGAATTCTCCTACCTGTATAAAACATGGAATACACATGGTTTAAGAGAAGAGACTGTCTCCTTTAATGTTTAGCTTTCTACTGTTTATTTGAGAGGTGATATTTACCATGCAGTCATATAACACTTGTTGCCTAGATGCATAGTTTCGTGTTTTGAAGCTAGTTTTGTGTCATATTAAGTACATTTCCTTCAAATTGTTTCCCTTGTAAACAGGTGCATGTCTTGCAAAAGACCAGTACATTGAACAGTTCAAAGATACTCTGAATACCTCAGTGCCCAAGACAGTAGCTGGATTTATTGCTGAACCAATTCAAGTAGGTAGTTTGTCATCTCTCAGAGTTGTGATAGCAGTAGTGTGAAATATCAAATCTGATATTCTTTAGCTACAACCTGAACATAGATGTTTTCTGGTTTTCTGGCTTTTTAAAAAAGCTTAAATGTTTGGAAGATTGGATGCACTGCCTTCAAATTTCAGCTTTTGTCACTGACTTCAATGGAACTAGAATTTTCTTGTGAAATTAAACACAGAATCATGATTAAATATACACAGTTTTTTCTGTGTTTAAGTAGTGAGTGTGATGCATGCTATGGTTTGGTTTCTATTATCTCCTTTCAATTTTCATTACTATTTCTGTAAACTTATAATTCAGCCTCCCTTCTCCCTTTTTAGTCATGTTATCCACTCTATTTTTAACAGCTGTCTGCAACTGATGGCCACAGGATTCATTCTCCTGATGTTTCACCCTATGTTCACAGTTGGTTCTTCAATAGGAAAAATTGAGAACTCATCCTGGGCAAGAAACAATGTGACAACTGTGATTACAAGGGAAAACTGGAGCAGTTCTCTGGTTTTGCTGTTTTCTAAGCACTCACATACTTGAGTCTAAAAAGCTGTTCTGATCCAGGTGTAGGGTAGAATTGAATTTCCAATGCAAATGCAAACTGTCAAGGTGAAAAGATATTGAGGAGGCAATGTCCTAAACAAATTAACAGAAAAAGGAATATGAATTCTCTGGTCAACTTCATCCATTTCTGCATTTTGCTGTGTGTAGATTTTCACCGTCCTTGTTTCAGCAATTTTTGGTTAATTGACTTGGTCTTGCAATGATCATGGCCTCACAAACATTCGTGCTACAACAATTAATGGAACAGCAGGCAGCACTGTGGAATGGGAATGCGTGACCTGAGCAGGAGCTTTCTGAAGTGGTTTCATTGCTGGAGCCAGAAGCTTGAAACAGCAGTCCTGCTGTTACCTGAGGGCTGCTGGGTATTTTTCTCAAGTAGAACTCCACCTTGTTTGTTCCTAAAAATACTGTATTTCTCTCTTGGCAGGGTGTTAATGGAGCTGTTCAGTACCCAAGAAATTTCTTAAAGGAAGCTTATCAGCTTATAAGGGAAAGAGGGGGCCTTTGCATTTCAGATGAAGTGAGTCTTTTTTTTTTGTGAGAATACTGGAGTAGGATACCTCTAAAAATTATCATAAAAGAATCCAAGTGAAGCCTGCAAATAATTGACATGAAATGTGACAAGTGTGATAACTTCACGGCTTAAGTTTAACATGGTTAAACAGCTAAACTGCATCTTTCCAAACATAGGAGCCTCCCAGTTTTTACTGCCTTTATTCTCATTTTAGGCAAAGGTAATATTTGTAGTAGATTCAGTCTTTACCTTCTGGGAGCAGTACATTTGCACAAATATGCAACAAATGCTACTTGTGATGGAAGGTTTTTCAAAATAACCCTTCCTTTTATGAGTATTACTAGTAAACATTAAATACAGAAGAAAATTGATTGCTGTACCTCTGAAAATATGTTTTAGAAGTAGAATTTTTTTAGCTAAAACAATGTTAAAATAGTATCAAATGCTTCAAATGCTTTTACATTTCCTCTCCATTCTGAACTGGAAGCTGCATCTTATTTGTGTGTCTCACCAGGTCTAAGACATGATGACATGTTATCACATGAAAGAAAAACCCAATTACAATAAATAACGTTTTATGTAGAACCACCTGAATAAGTGTCCTAATACAAGTTGGCTGCAGATGTAGTTGCTGTTTAATACAAATCAGTAACAATAGAAAGAAAAAAACAAAAAAAAAACAAAAAAAAAAACCAACCAAAAAAAAAGAACAAAAAAACCCACCAAAGCCTATAGCATGAAGCGTGAGTAAGTGATGAGTGTTTCTCTGAATTTTTCCTTTGAAAGGTACAGACAGGATTTGGACGGACAGGCAGCCATTTCTGGGGATTTCAAACACATGGTGTAGTCCCAGACATCGTTACTTTGGCAAAAGGAATTGGTAATGGCTTCCCAATGGCAGCTGTTGTTACAACAAAAGGTATAAGTGTTCTGTTCAACTATGATGTAAAACAGAGTAATTGCAAAATATGGTAGAAAATAATTACTTTCAGAGAGATGTATGTTTAAAAAGCTGAATGTTACTTATAAACTTTATCTCAATCTATCTTTTGACAAGTGAATTGGATCCTCATTGCTTCACTTGTTTCACTATATATTGTGCTGTATCAGTACAGAGCTGTATTTAAATGGGTTTAGTTGTATCACTGAAGCAAGAATGAATTGAGTGGTTTGTAGGGCTGGTAAAAGAGCCTGGAATTCTTCACTGAATTCACTGTTTTACTGATAAATATACTGTGAGTAAATAGGGCAGGATGTTACCCAGCTGCTTGATTCCTACAAATGGCTGGCTTAATCTAATGAGAAAAATCTGTAGATGGCAGGTGAGAGCATATGTTAGAAGCATGACTTCTTTTTTAAAAAGTTTTGTTTTGGCATCTGCTAAGCACTATAATTTTTGGAAATACTCATATTTTGCACAGACTGCTTTCAGGAAATCTTACTGTGTTGTCTCTCCTAGAATGGAGTTGAACTACAGCAAATGTAATTGTTGTTACACTAAAAAATGTTTAAAGCAATTAAGTACAGTTACCAAACAAGGCAGACAAGGCCACCAAGATGATCAGAGGGGCAGAGCACCTCTCCTAAGACAAAAGGCTGAGAGAATTGGGATTGTTCAGCCTGAAGAAGGCTTTGGGGTGACCTATTTTGGCCTTCCAGTGTAAGAAAAATTGAGAGGGAGTTTTACAGGAGCGTGGACTAACAGGAGGAATGGCTTTAAAATGAAAAAGATTAGGTTTAGATTAGGTAGGAGGAAAAAAAAATCTTTGAAAGTGATGAGGCACTGGCACAGCTTGCCTATAGAATCTGGGGATGCCCCATCCCTGGCAGTGCTCAAGGCCTGGTTGGATGGGGCTATGAGCAGCCTGATCTGGTGGGAGGTGTCCCTGCCCATGGCAGGCAGTTGGAACTGGATGATCTTTAAGGTCCCTTCCAACCCAAACCATTCTGTGATTCTGTGATTCTGTGAACTGAAGCAGTAATCAGTATTGTTCTTTTTCTTTTAGAGATTGCAAGTTCGTTGGCTCAAAATCTTCATTTTAATACATTTGGAGGAAACCCATTGGCCTGTGTAGCTGGAGCTGCAGTTCTTGAGGTAGGGAGAACATTACATAAATTTATCTATAGCAAAAGTTCTTCATATCAAAAGATGAAAATTGCATGCATAAATTTCTATGTGGGCAATTTTTTAAATAACTAAGTGCATACACATATGCATGTATACATGCATGGCCAGGGTGCCCCATACACAGGAAAAAATCCTGATTTGCCTAATTGCAAACATTTTCAGATGTCTAGAAAGAGTAGGAGCCCTATAATTATGACTTCAGAATCATCTTTATCTCCCTTGGGTTCTTTACTTTGTTAATAAAATTGTAGGAAAATACTTTCTCAAAAGCCTTAGCTAATTCTTTCATAGCACTACACAATTCACAGCTAAAGCAAATCTATTTTCTGGCACACATGCTTAGCAAAATTTTCTTAACCACTTTTACCTTATGCATAAAAAACCCTTAATGGCCATACAGTTACAAATACCTAAGGTCAGAAATCCTTTTGAAAAAAAAAAAAAAACCTAATGAAAAAGAAAATATAAAAATATGCAACATATTTCACTTATTATCCAGTAGAAAATCAGTCAGTGGGTAGTAGGTCATGATTTGTCTTGATTATGCACAGAACATTCATTCCTGAAGCTCACTTCATTACAGCAGACAGTTTCTATTCATGTTACTTTCCTGAGTGATGTGGGAGTTTTAAATTATTAATAAATGGATGATTGTATATAGAACCTATATTTTGGGATTTTTCAACTCTGAAATAACTTGCGGCCTGGCTCTGAAATAATTCAATGGAGACTGATAGAGTCAGGAAGAATAAAATGGAGTTGAAAGGAAGAAAAAGAAAAAAAAGAAGAAGTAGAAACAGCTTCATCTTCTGTAATTATTTTTTAAATGTAATTTTTCTAAATGCAGTTGTTAAGTTCATCTAATGGTTTGTGTGTATGTGCCAGTATGTGCCGGCAAATAAGAACTCTGATTAAGGAGAACAGAGTAAATAATGAAGAAAAGATGGTTATTAAAAAGCATGTTGCTAAATATAATATACTACTCAAGCTGTTCCCTGCTTAGTACACACAGATAAGCCTTGTCAAATTATATTCTTGATACTGACAAAATTTTTTAAAAAAATTTTTTGGTAACATTTGGTAAATATTCTGGTAAGGTTTTGAAAATAATCCTTCTAGTTAGGTATTTTCCAGTTATGACTACATGTGAGCAGGAATTACTGGATTAAATGTAAGTAGTAAGAAAAATGTGAAAAGTACCACAGAAACATCAAAGTATTACGTGCAATTGTATTCTGATGCTGTTAAGAGGATTTTAAGAGAAGGAAAATGTGAACACTGAGGTAGTGAAGGAACATAGCAAGGAAGGGAGATAAATATAGTGTCAAGTTCAATGGGGATTAACAGAATGTGTTGAAAGCTTTTTGTGCAACACTGTCATGGTACTTCATTTTAACCAGGCTATTGAAGAAGATGGTCTGCAAAAAAACAGTGAGGATGTGGGAACATACATGCTGCTTGAGTTGGCTAAACTACGTGATAAATTTGAGATTGTTGGAGATGTCCGTGGCAAGGGACTTATGATTGGAGTAGAAATGGTGACAGATAAGGTTAGTGACTTCTTCACTCCTTTCAATTTACAGTGCCATTGAAAGTTTTATCCCTTATTATTTCAGTTGAAATAAAAGAAATATTTCCTGTTAAAAAGCAGAGAGTGAAATAGGAAAACATGGCTTTGGCTAAAAATGAGCCAGAACATTCCATCGTTCAGCTATTTCACAAGCTTTGAGTAAACAGTGACATACACCTTGACTGCACAGACTCACAAGAGCAGGTAAGTTATGCAGCTAAACATTTTCAGCTAGAGGAGGGATTTATTGGAGAGACTGGAATGTACATCTTTATCACAGAACTAATTTAGAATATCAAAGTGAAGTTTAGTATTTCCTTTCCTTAGGACAGTCGACGTCCTCTTCCAGCTGAAGAAATCAGTCAGATCTGGGAGGACTGTAAGGACATGGGGGTTCTGATCGGCAGAGGAGGACTCTACAGTCAGGTACTGAACCTCTGGTTATAAATAAAGCTTATTTTCTATCCTTGTGAACTACATCCCCAATTCCCTCAAGTTAAATTAATTTAGTTTAGTAAATAAACTAGAAAATGTGTACTCTTAGGAGCTATTTCTGTTTAATGTTGCTTATTTTAAAACTGGGCAGGAACTACTTGATTCTTTTCAAATATTCTGAACAAGGTCAAAGCTTGGAGTTTTTCTTTACTGGGACAACTTCTAGAAAACCAAGGTGTGGGCCTGATATTTCTGATTGTGAAGGGTTTCTAGCCTGCTAGTGGCTGATTTCTTCCCAAGGGAAGATTTCTTGGAGGAGCCTTTCTCTCAAGGGCAATTTTTGTAAATAACCTTTCTTTCTCAAAACAAATATGTACAGCTGTGTGTTTGACTGTCTTTCTAGTCTTAATAGACTGGGAATTAACCTGGGTTGAGAGTTTGAAAGGCAGCAATGCTAGCCACTATGCTATACAGATTTGTTCTGAGAAAGGTTATTTACAAAAATTGCCCTTGAGGGAAAGGCTCCCCCAAGAAATCTTCCCTTGGGAAGAAATCAGCCACTAGCAGGCTAGAAATCCTTCAGAATCAGAAGTATCAGGCCGACACAAAGACTACAGTCTATGCAATTTAGAAGAACTCAGCAATACTCAGGACCAAGTCTTTGTTTAGGTTATCACCTGACTCAGTACAAAACTAGTAATTCTTTGAGTGTGGGGAGCTGGCATGCTGTAATTCATGGTACTTAAAGTAAAAAAAAAAAGGTGTTGACAGCAAGTTCAGCAACAGCACAAAAGAGAGAATTGGATGTGAAGGCCATCAACCCACACCAGCGGAGGATGTACTCCATGCTGTAGCCAGGACACCGTAGAGAATTGCCTCAGGGCTGGCCAGGTCAGTGAAGCCCTCTGACACAGAGGAGGCATCTTCCATGTGAGATGGATGGAGGGTAGCTAAAATAAACCAGACATTGTGTGTGTCACCTTATCAGTTCTTCCCTAAGTCACAGACCAGGAGGCAGGTAACAAGCTGAACCCCAGCGCAGTAAAATCTCATTCTGTCTGATAAGAGGGCTGTTTATCTGTGAGCGTTTGATTCAGCAGCAGCTGTGGGTGGGAAAGCCCATTATTCCACTCTTCCTGTAATAAGTCCTGTGATGTGATGCCAGAAAAATCTGAAACTTAAGATTATTATGGAAGATAAATACTCTTGAAAACATAGATGAAACATCCAGATTTAAGAGCCTATGTTCTTGACAAGTGTAGCTGTATAAATAACCCTTCCTGATCAACATGATTTCCAGCTATACCACCCTAACTACAAGATAGTATTTAGGGATTTATTCATAATGCATTCTCTTAAAAGCCTTTAAAAACAGCCTATAATAAAACAGAAAATGGGCTGACACAATGCAAGAGCCTTCCACTCTCAGCAGATTTTCCCTGTGGTAGAGCTGAAAGGAAGGAAAATATGTCTCTCTCTGTTCTTTCTTCATACAAATCCGTCTGAGATTTTACTCTGTCTCTGTCTGCAGTAACAGAGCTGCAGACACGACCTACTCTACTTAGGTCTTTTGTGGAGGCAGTTAGGTTATCAAGAGGGGGTCATAAGTCAGATGCAATTCAGTACAGTCAAGTTCAAAATTGCTCCACTTCAGAGTGCATTTATCATAAGCCTCAGTGCCTGCACTGCTGTTCTCCTTTTTTCCTCACTTTTTTGGGGCGGTAGGGCTGACCCAGATAGGCTGCGTGAAACCATATTCTCTCCATACAATTTGAGCATTTCTTTTTCTTTTTGTTCTCTCTCCTCAGACATTCAGAATTAAGCCTCCTATGTGCATTACTAAGAGGGATGTTGACTTTGCTGTGGAAGTATTTCGTACTGCTTTACAGAAACATGTGGAAAGAGCAGCTGCAAGATAGACTTGTGTCCTTATATGAGAGGCACACGCAATCCCTGATACCTGCGACCCAGACTGGGCACTCATCTACCCTGGAAAATAAAATCATAGTGTGACAATTACATGATTAATCAGTATCATAAGAGCATCTGATAGATAGTGTTCAACAAGGAACATGGTGTAATCTGTTTTGTAAATGTATTGTTCAGTTCTACAGTTCTGATTTGTATTAACTGCACACCTATTTTGCCATTATCAGAAAAACCCTGACAGGATTAACAGCGTATCAAATGGAGAGGCAGGTATATGTTCCTCTTTCCCCTATGAAAGTCGTTATCAAAATCAGTAATTTTTAGTGACAAAGTTGGGGAAGAAATTTCAGAGTTAAAACTGTTTACCCTGCCTACAAGGACACACTGTAATTGAAGCATTACAAAAAGTTTGCAGACAGTTGAGATGTTTCTAATTACAGTAATTATTTTTATCATGGGGATAAGAAATCCAGTCATCACCCTCTCCAAAATACACTTCTCTTTTCCTCCTGCTGCTTTTGGGATTGCACAGCACACCCATTAATCATTTCATAAAAGTGCAAACTCTGGAAGGTGGAATCAGATGTTCTTTCTTACATAATCACTTTTTAATGTGCAAGATCACTGTTTCTTTCAGTTTCCAATAAAAAAACCTGGATGTTGTGTACAGTCAGCAAGAACTGTACATTTATCATTTTACTTTTATTCCAATTTTAATATTTGAAAAATTCCTTGACCCAATAAAGTACCGTGTCAGGCTGGGGAAGAGTATTCTGCCAGTACTCTAGAGGAACTTTAGTAACAGAGCATCAGTACCTCTGCAAATCGTACTCCATGGATCCTAAACAGTATCTTACAGCCTTTGCTGAGCACTGACTTCTCCAACTCCATTGATAACTCCTGTGTACAACCCAATTCCACTCCAAAATCAGGTGTTTGTTATCCCACCTTTTATTTTTTTCTATTCAAGATCAGGCAAATTATGCCTTTAAACCTAAGTGTCTTTCCTTAGAAATCAGAACAAATTAATTCATTCATGTCACTCATTTATTTCTCCCTAACTTATTCCAGCAAGGCTGTTCCACTAGAATTTTTCCCCCATCACCTGTAATGGAGGTAGATGTACAAAACAAATAGGAATCGTCAAAACTGATGAAACATCTTTGTCATCTAACTCCTTCCCCTCTGTCTGTTGCTTAATGTAGGTTATCATTAAATTAATGTAATTCAGTAATTTGAGGATGGCAGAAGAAAAGCCCATTTCTTGGCAGTGCTTCGTATTTGATAAAGAATCAAAGAATATTCTGAGTTGGAAGGGATCCACAAGGATCATCAAGCCCTGCTCTTAAGTGAATGGCCCATAGAGAAATCAAACCCATGACCTGGGTGTTATTAGCACCATGTTCTCATCAACTGAGCATAGGTCCTGCTACTGGCTACATTCACTCTGAGCTGGGCCCTCTCAAAACAAATGCAACAACACACATGTCAAAATAATTTATTATTTCCTCTGTGAGGGTACTTTATCCATGCAGGTTTCTACAGAAACATAGGGTGAGTAGCTTTGAGTTACTATTTCCCCACCCATGCTGTGAAAGCTGCTGCTGGGTAAGGGGCTTTTAGACAGTGTGGTTTGGTGGATGGAGCACACACCTGTGCCAGGACACCACACCATTCTATGATTAAAGGAAGGCTGTTAAAAAAACAAAAGAAAGCACAGAGTCCTCCATAAGATAGTATTCCTTTTGTGCATTTTCATTTTTTCCCTACATTGGTACTTGCCTTCTTTGTTTAACTTCAGACCCAGGCAATGTGCGTATTTCAGTTCTGTGCAAGTGTTAATAGACAATTCTGAAGACTGTCACTATAGCAAAGTTCTATCTGTTTTTACGTTTCTCTTTTTTGTTTTTAGCATTCACAGCTCCATTTACAGTGGGTGTTGTTGTTGCTCTTGCATGTCCTGTGACTTTCAGGTGTTCAAACAATTTATTTCGGGATGGAAAAGTACAATTGCAGGTTACACAGTGGATGGGAACTTCACTCTACAATGAGAAAAAAACACAGAATGCTTCACATTCGTATTAAATATGTCATCAGTGCAATACACCAATTTCTTGCACATAGTTTCTCCTTGGCAATGAAGCAGGAATAAGCTGTTTGTTCCTATAATCAATATTCCATTACTCATTAACAATTAAACACATACTTTAAAAAGTAATCACAAATACAACTTCATGAAATTTCAAAGAGCTTCAACTAAAACCAAGACTGGAAGCCTTGCAAATCTAATTCAAACGAAAGAATAATTTTGATTTCACGTGACCATGCAGGTAATACTTTGGGCTCTGAGATGCAGTGAATTTACTATGTCTTAGCTCTAGTTATTACAAAGTTTTGCTTTCCAGCAAGCATCAGTATTGAGAAAGATGCAAATAATACTGCCTGTCACCTACTGGGTGACAACAGCTCTGTCCCCAGTTGTTTAATTTATCTGAACTGCCTTGCACAGAGAACTTTACCAACTCTCCTAGAAATGAAGCTTAGTCCTGCATTTCTTTGTGAGGACAAGAGCTGAAGTTTCACTTCTATTAAAATCACAGGGGCAGAATTGGTGGACTGGAGATGACCAAAAAACAGCCTTCTTTGTAGTTATATGACCCCCATGTTTTAGCCCTCCTACAAAGACAGGCTGAGAGAAATGAAGAGAAGGCTCCAGGGAGAGCTCATTGCAGCCTTCCAGTGCCTTAAAGGGGCTTACATAAAGGAGGGAGACTTTTTATAAAGGCAGAGTGACAGGACAATGGGCAATAGTCTTAAACTGACAGAGGACAGGTCTAGATTACACTTTAGGAACAAATTCTTTACTGTAAGGGTGATAAGGCATTGACCCACAGAACTTGGGGAAAGCCAAGGTGGGACAGCACATTGAGCAATGTGGTCTACTGGAACTAGATGATATTTAAGGTCCCTTCCAACCTATGATTCTATTTGAAATAGCATAAGTAACTTGACATACCATTGTTGAGCTCTCTGAAGATGCCTTAGCAGACTTTTTTGCTTCCTTGGCTTTTTTCCCTTTAGGCTTAGTGCTGCTAACAGACAAAGAGGAACCAAGATGAGTGCACAGGGACATTCAACATTTACAAGCTTCTGATGTTTTTCAGTTTTCAGTGTCTCTGCTGCTTTTGCCTGTTCTTGCTTCATGCAACAAGATGTAAGTGTGTCCAGAAAAAAAAAATGTATATAATCATTAATCTCAAAATGTTGACTTGGTTCCTGGAATTGATATGGCAGCAATCTGCAGTCAAATACCGCTTTCAGAGAAGGTCCTACACGCTTCGTTTAGCATCGTATTTATTCTGACCAGTTTATTCTGAGCAGCCCCCACATTTGAGAGTAAATCTATCCTTGTTTGACAGTACCAAACATGACACAGAATGACAGAGTGACTGCAACGTTGCAACCCAACACACCTTTTTGCTTCACTTTTTGTTTCGTGCCCTTGGCTGACATCATCTGCAATGCCTGTGTCCTCTGACACAGCACATCTTTGGCCATCATTTACCAACTCCTCTGTTGAGCCAGTGTTCTTCTCCATACTGGGCACTTCCTTTTGTTCAACTGTTTCTTCATCAGCACTTTGATCAAAAGAGTCCTCATAACTCTGTTGAAACAGAAGAAATCCAGGTTAAATACTTTCAGTTCATTAGTGACTGTGTTTATAGTATTATACTCATTTACCTCAAATATGGGTGGGTTGGGAGGAGAGAAAGCCATGGACCCTCTTAATTTTACTGTGTGTTTTCAGTGAGATTGTAACATGTAAAACCTTAGTTCTCCTGTTTGAAAGATGAGGCCACCTGTGGTGAAGGGAAGAAACACCAATAAAACAGCCTCTGAAACTACAGAAGAGGAGAATGAAGGTAGCTTTTAACTGCACACAGGGTTCATCCTGTTCTGACTACCATTTCTTATTTCACAGATAATGGTTTGGCTTAAAACTTTGCAAAAGATTAATTATTTAGACTGAAGTTTTCTGTGCCAGACAACTGCCATTAGGATACTCGAACCAAAACAACTGAGCTGACTGAAATTAGGTAGACACACTGTATTTTTCTTCCCTAGCAGATACTGGTAACCTTTTCCATGTATCAGATTAGCCTCAATATATGCAGTTTGGCAAAATATCAACTCCCTGTCTGAAGCAAAACAGCAAAGCTTCCAAAAGCACAATAACAAATTTGATCTAACACCACATTAATGCTACTCTTACCATCTCTAGTGCGCAATCTCAACTACCTGAGGACAAACTTGGCTAATCCTAATTCAGGAAAATAAAATAAAACCCACAGAAATTCATTTTTCTCCACAACACATGGCAGAGAATGGCGGTCAGGATTTCTCAGCACAAGATTCCAGCTCGTGCAATGCAAGAGTGGCACCTACTGTCCAGGCTGTAGCAAACTGATGGAACAGAGACACAGTGACTATGTGCCACCTCTGCAGTGAGAACAGATCTTCTGCTCTCAAACAAAGGAGAAAAGAGTTAACTGAAGCCTCATGGCCTGCACAGAAAGATGAAGTTCAAGCCAATACTCGGACTAAGCAACTGGAGCAGACAATGTGAAGCCAAGAAACTTCAGCTGCTTTAAAGTCTCAGAAAAGTTTCTTAAGGAGAAGAGATAATGATGGGAGTGGGAGAGGGCAGAAAAGATGAACAGAGAATAGGAAATTAGAGGGGAAAGTATGGAAGAGGCAGAACCTGGAACAGACAGCTCACTGGAACAAGGCTAGGACTGAGGAGTAAATACTTGGAAAGTATAAGGTTTGTGGAAGGCAGACAGGAGTGTGCTGACTATGACACCCCTGCCACTCAAACCTGAAACAGCTTGCACTTGGTGAATTTCACCTGTTGCTGTCAAGCACAGATCTGTGATATCACACACAGACTCAGATCCTGGAGTACAACAGATTGGTGTTACTTTTATTTGCAGTTCAAGAGAAAGGTGGAATGGATGTGTTCATTCCAACAACTACAGTGCCAACAGGAAACCAATAATGTGTCAGTCTTTCTGACCTCCTCTAAATCAGAGATTGAAAAACAATGCATTAGACCAACTCCTGCAACTAAAGCCAAAAGTGACCACCAAACTGAGCTCTTAATGCATCAAGGCCACTACTGGTCTTCTTGATCAATTACTTGCATTCTCCCCATCTGCCTGTTTCCATCTGTTTTTCTTATACTTCAGACTACAGCCTTTTTAGAGTCAGCATCACATATTAGCATCTACACTAACAGAACAAAGTCAGGTCTATAATGTTATTATCATAAAATACAATAAGTCTAATAAAAGTTATTCTGATAGCAAAGAATTAAAAGTATTTTAAAATAGTCTTCAAATTCTGTGGAATTTCAAGTTCTCTTATTTTGCAGGACAGAAAAATAATTTGCCAGGAGATAACAAAACTGGGTTGTAAAGTCCCCAGAGTATCCTTATGACTACCTACCTTCATTGTTTTCTGTTTCTTCCTTTGTTTCTTTGAGAGTCTGCAAAGATAATTTTAAAATTATCTTTTTCTTAAAAATTATCTTTTTCTTACAGAAAACCCCCCAAAATTAGTAGGATTTCTAAAAAGATATCAAGCTATACTTTTCCTTTATCCTCTTAACATGATATTCAGTAGCCACAAAAAGAAAGTTACTCATGCCAGAAATTAAAACAATAGGTCTCCCATAACTATTGAGTACATTTAGTAAAACATTTATTCTGCTCAGACTGAACCCAAAAATATTAGTGAGATAGTTGGGACTGTGCTCTGGCTGTTTAAAAAATTAAGTTGTGTAACAATTCTGATTTTGAGCACACTCATTTTCCATTTATGCCAGCAATCAACTGACAGTAATACCAAATCAATAAGCACTCGCTCTGTGGAAGGTCCTCTGCTTGAAAAATAAGAAACATGTATTTTCCTTAAATATAACTTTAAGCAGTAGAGAAAACCTAAGTCTGTTGTTCTATGGCACTCAAATACAGTCATGCAAATGGATGTGATTTACTGGAACTCTGATATGAAGAACTATTTCAAATTGCACAATACTGAGAGCAATGCAGTGGAAGATCATCAGGAGTTCCCTCTGAAGTAAATCATGAGTCATGATAAAATTAAAAACAATTTGAAGTACTTCTGTTTGGGTATGTCTTCTGTTTCTTCCTCCTCTTCAGTCTGTATTCCATCTGCATCATCCAAAGACACAGGAAATTTCTCTTCCTCCTCTTCCAATTGCTGTCTTAACAGTGATACCATCTCTCGATGCTTCTTTGATTTTTCGTGATTCTTCATGCTGTGAAGACCAGATTGTTACTGCAGGTTGCTCTGAGCAAACATTGTTTTCTTTATACATAAATTAATAACAGGCCCATTATCCAGCATTACTATGTATGGAAATTTCTACACTGACAATATCTCTACTGGAAAGATGACACTGACCATTATGTGAATTTAAAAAATCTTTAAAATGCAGTTCTAAACTACTTAAAACCCAACAGTTCCACCCCCAAATCCCCAACCACAAGTACTTACGCTTTCTCAGTTTTTAACAATTTGTCACAAGCAGGGCAGTACAGACCATCTACAAATTCAGCTTCTTCAGTTTCGTCATCCAATTTGTCTGAAGAGATCAGCAGGGATCAGAAAGACACAGTCAGATGAGTAATTTTTGAACAAGCTGTTCTTTAAGTCCCAGAAAATAGTCACAGCACTGACATTCAATTTCTCCAGTACTACCACTGACACACAGACAGCTCAAGATCACCTCACCAAATCAGACATTGGTATAAATTAATAGCTGCAGCTTTTTCAAAGGAAAACACCAGAGAGGGACAGATTCTAGCTCAGCACCCTCAGAGGGAGGCAGTGAATAGCACTGCAGTCAGAACTGTGAATCTGAGCCTGTAAGTGAGCCCCACTCATACTGCAGTGACTCAGTATAGATCACCTCCCCACACACCATACCTTCAAGGCCTTTTGTCTCCTGTTCTTCTAATTCATCTTCACCACCTGATCCATCTCCAAATTCCTTTTCATATTGTGCCTCCATCTCTTGTAGCTCTCTCTCCAGATCTGACATAGTTATCCAGCTCTGCTCTTTGTACTGCTCAGCAAGCCTGCAAGCAGAATAATACAGCAACTTCTACATTGTGTCCCTAAGATGGGAACTACAGGAACAGTGTTACTTAAAGATTACTGTTCTTGGGCATCTCAGGAGGAAAGTACTGAACCAACTTAATTGATGGAGCAAACAATTGGAAATCTGAGCAACCTGAGTTAACTTGTGATGTCAATGGGCATCTCTACACTGCAGGCAGAGATATTAATGTAGGTGGGTAGGATTGGTTGGATTTTAGGTAGAATATGCTGTGCAGCAGTCAGTATCCAGCTGACAGCAAGGAAGTTATCTCAATCCTACTCTAAGATCCAAACTCACTTAAAATACAGGACAATAAAATCCACAAGCACATTACTCCTTGACTGTGTGCTATGGGAATATACCAGCTCAGTTTTCCCAATCTAAGTGTGCCCCAAGTCATCAAATACTGCATCACAGGGCAGCTGAATTTTGCTCCAGCTGGCTTCTGGCCTCAGAATCAAGCCACTTGTCACTAAATGCATAACCCAACCTTACTAAAGGGAGAAAGTATATATGTATATATAGAAAAACAGTATATAATATAAGAATATAACATATACTCCTTATATGTTATTACATAGTTTTAATCAATATGCCATTATTTTGCAAGTTCACTCTTAATAAGAATTTAAGCTCCTCCCTCATACATGCAGGCAAACAGTTCTTCCAGCTGAAAAAATAAATTGTGGTTATAGTCATGAGACCACCTGTCCCTGTTTTAGCAAAAAAGCGTGAAACACTGCATTTAGTCCAAGGAAAGGGTGCTTTTCAAAGAGTTAAAAGGAAAGACAAAGTTACGCTCATTTTGCCTTCCTTTTTAGAAGGTACAGCTCCACGACAGATGAAAGCTATCTAAGTCAAGGTTGTTATAGTCCTGTTCTCCCTTATTCTAAAACTTACATGCTTTTTTTCTTTAAAGGAACAAAGATTAAATTTAATCTATTAAATTTTATTTCCCAAACTAAAAAAGCACACTCAATTCTGTGCTGTTACAGCCAGTTACCCACAGCACCCATATAACTATTCCCCAGTTATGTATAAGTCAGTACAAACCAGAGTTTTAAAAACATCATACTTGAGACCAAAATTAATGCCTAAAATTTTCAAGGATGTTTAAAAGAGCAAGTGGAGCTACTCTTACAATCTATGTCTATATTGTATCCTCATGTATAGTTTCTCCAAGTTAAGAAAAAGAAAGTTTTGTTCCACATGTACATACTTCGCTTGTTTTAGCTTCTGTTGCCTCCGAAATTCCTCTGCTTTCCTAGTTTTTTCTGCATTTTGTTCTTCTACAAGTTTTCTGTGAGCCTGTACTCTTTTGTCCCTTTTACGAATAAAAGCTACTAGCTGACGGATCAGTTCATTCCTCTCTTTCCTTGCTTTCTCTCTCGTTTTCTTGTTCTCTTTTTCCATAGCTCGTTTCTCCCAGCGGTTTGAGGCTTGCCGTGTGTCGTACTCTTCTTTCCAAGCGAAGTTTTTCTGAGTACAGAAACTCTGCCAATATGCATAGAAAGGATGGACTACCTGAAAGAAAAAGTAAAACTAAGTCACTTGTTAAGGAGGGACAGAAAAAAACAGATAAACAATTAAAGGCTTTTGTAACAGTTTTTTCCTGAACTTCTATTACAGGCTACAATTTTGCCTCAAAGCAATGAAGATTTAGAGAAACTTCTGACATCATCATCAAAATCAGAAAGCACATCAATTCAACAGCCTTGTCTAAACTATTACAAACTGCAACTTCTAAAAATATCCCCCTGCAGGATTGGATCATGCTGACACTAGTGTCCAGTTGCTTAGTTGAGCTGTATTTCTCCTGTCAAATTGAAAAGCACAATCAGAATCAGACATGCTGCCTGCAAGCTGGTACTTGCCCACATTAAACCACACCAGAGGTCAGCCATACATTTGCACATCATTAAAAAAGCAGCAAAATAAATACATAATGCTATTTCTTCCCTGTACATTTTCTCTGCTTCCTGAACAAGAAATTGATGATACAACAGCAAGCTGCCGTGACTTGCAGAATTTCACAAGGGACTATGTGAAAAAAACATTTATTCCTGCATTAGAAAACTACATGACTGTAGGTTAAGTGTCCCTTTGCTTACACATTAAAAGAAAAAGTGGTTGTTATCATTTTCCTCTCTTTTACTAATAACATGGAGTCATAATCACTTTGGGTTTGTTCTTTATTTCTCTCCAAATAATTATTGTCCTTCTGCATTTTGTATATTAGCAATCAAGATATGCTTAAACTCCCTTACACTACTCATCAGTCTTCCTTTTTACTATTCACTCCTATATGCCCTACTGCTCATATTTTGGGATACCTCATACAAGTATTTATTCTAATGGCTAAATATGTTTTCTTCTAGTGAGTCATCTTCTTTTGCCATTTTTTTTCAGAGGAGCTACAACTATCAATTGTTATTCACAGAAACAACCCAACAGTAACTTCCAGCAGTCTATTTACAAGCAAAGTTCATGGCTGTGGCTTCTGGCAGGTAAGTCAGTTTTTCTCTGCTATAGCAAAAAATAACCAATAAACATCCATATTTCATCCAATAACCTAAGTAATATTAGACTACCTACCCCAAATTTCTGCTTCAGAAGAGGATACTTATGTGGAAAAGAATGCACACCCATCAACTGATGACAGGGATCATCCTCCCCTTCACCAGATGTGTAAGGTGAGACTCACCCTGTTCTCAGCAGCTACCTTAACAACCTGCACATCTGGCATTCTCCAATAGCCTGTATAGCAGCCCTTTCTGAACTCCCAGGTGAATTTTTGTTTTGCCTACTACTCGTATTTGGAGGTGATCACTTTTGTTTCTGCATCTCATTGACCTGCAAGTCTTCTCTTCCCAGGGAGACTTGTGAACTCATGGCCTTAAGGATATCTTTTCTGGCTGCCTGGCAGTGATCAAGCTGCCTCTCAAACTTCTTATGAATTCACAGAGTAGACCAAACCAGAGAGCATTCACATCACAGATTTTGAAGCCTTTGTATAGTTTTTGTAGCTCTCTTCTAAAACACTTTTCCCATTGTATTCCTACTGCATAGAGAAGTGAGCAAGGCAATGCTGAAATCCTCTGACAGTGTAGTCTCTGCCTGAATCTAAGACAACTGGGAAAATTACCTTTCTACTTAACAGAGGCTATTTCCTATAAAATACCCTTATGAATCTCTAGAGGGAAAAAAAAAAGTGAGCACTCTGCTCCCAGAACAGCATGAACTAGGCAGATGTCAAAGCACACTGAATAAGAATTCCAGTCCTTTCTGCAGGTATTAACTGACATGAGCATTAAAACTATTTTGAGTCTATAATCATATGGCCTCAAAACAAGCAGTTTTCAAAAGATGTTACAAGATAACTATATTAAAGGACAGATTTTAGCTGGTTCAGAGATACTATGTATTCTTCCTGAGAAAGATTTCCATTTGTTAAGCCATCCTGTAGCTTCTCCGCACATCTAAACACCCTTTCTGGCACTTCTTAAGAAGTCTGATTTGTAACTTTTGTTTCCAAGTCCAGCCAAGTTTTGTACCACTGAAGCTACTAACTTTTAAGGTATGTATCAATTCAAAATTCATAAATTAGCAATACAGAGAAAGTGACAGGGATAAGTACCACACTAGAAGCAACATTTGAGTGCACTTCATACTGTGCAGTTATTCCCTAGGAAAAGTATTATGGGCTCATTATTTAATTTCAGCACAGAAATACTGGTAACCTTAAAAAAATCCTATTATCTGATAGTCTGATAGATTACACCAAATAGCTGGCAAACCAGATGACAAGAATTCAAGTCATACATGTACCCTTACGCTTTCTTTTCTTTCTTCACAGAGGAAAGCAGAAAACAGTTTCTGAATCAAATCTGAACACAGGCTAATTGCAGATGACATTGTAATAATAATGGAAGCTCACACTGCCAGTCCACGTCACATCTATTTTCTAAAGGCTGTGCTACACACTAAGTGCTAAGCAGTTTTCCTGTATGAGGCAAGATACTACATGTTACATGAAAAAAAAATTAGCTCAATACTCCTGTCTGTAACGTAAGTTGTGTTAAGCACTGGAAAACTACTCTCATCGGAAAGCAAAGAAAACATCCATTCTTTTACTTTACAGATCTTGCACTAGACTTAAGTTCCATTGGCATAATTGATGGTTGGCCCTGTGAAGTATCTGTCTGACAACTCAGCCTACAGGCCTGGCTAATACTACAGTCCAACAGGAAATACCAATTTTAATTCACATAAATATGAATCACACCGCAAGCACTTCCCTTGCAATAATGGCCTACAATAGTAGAAAATAACCACAGATACATGGTATTCATCTCAGAAACCAGCAGGAGCCTTTACTTTGGGACAAAGAAATGGTTTAACTCCATTACCTGCAGCTCAGTTTTACACTTGCAATAACTTTTACTTACCGTATCATAGTCACTATGTGAATATCCAAACATAGGGAATGCTTCAATATCATCCTGCGTCATATATTCCAACTCTTCTTTCACAATCTTCTCAAAAACTTGTCGATAGACTGTAAAGAATCCCTGAAATAAATAAATAAGAAAGCCTTTCGCACAGCTCAGTAAATACACGTACAAATGCTCAGGTGCAGTGTATTTTAGAGAAAAATTGCTACACTGCAAGAGCAACTTAAAACCAGGATAAAGGCCTTGTAAGCACTTGCTCAGGTACAAGACCCTTCTTAACAAAGTTCCACTATCACTCATGCCTTTTATTTCCACCTTCTTCACACAGTCTCTCTCACATGTGTAGTCAAATACAAATTTTAAAAGAAAAAAGTTTCCATATGCTGGCGATGGTGATAAGTTTTGAGTGGAAGTTCCAGACATAAAATTCACTATTAAATATCCTATATTTTTCTAAATTAATATGCTACCAACTGACTACTAGTATAGTAACAAAAGGACAGGTAAGTATTTTCTCTGTGGATGTTTTTCTAATCACCTGGAGCTTTTTAATAGATGATGAATCTTTTAAATTCCAATGGGAAATTGAAAAATCCAATAGGGAATTAAATTATAGCAAGCACACCTTCTTCCCCAAAGCCTGTTGTTACATTACCTGTCTGTAGTTTTAAGCATTCTAGCTTGATAAGGTATTTCTAAATAAACATGTAGTATTGCAAAGCCCTGGAATGCTTCACTATATAAGATAAATAAACAAACACTTCTGTAGTTGTACAGCATAGTTGGACATTATGAAGTAAATTGTTGGACAATATACAAGAATTAAAGCTTCCTTATACAATTGTAATATACATTCTTACACAAGGATAAATTTTATCTTAGATTTGCATAAGCTGTGCTAACAATTCTACATATAACTTTAACACAAAACAAATGCCAACACTTATAATGGATTTTAAATTGATTAATTATAGATTAATTGATTCATTACCTTTTCATCATCCCCATATCCAGAGTAACAGCTAACAGTGAAGTAGTGCAGCAGATCTAAGCTATCATCTTGATAGTCTCCATCAACTCCCCCTTTCAGCAGAGCCTCCCTGTGATTATCATACCTGGAAAAAATTCACAGCATCAAGGATGTAGACACAGAACACCCCACAGTGCTGCTAAACTAACACAGTACACCTATCACATCACTGTATAGCTTAACCCACAGTCTGTAATTTGTCTCTCAGATCCAAAGTCTTCAAAGAGAAAAAACATGACAGACCAAGTAAATACTCCTTCTTGACCTTTACTTTACTATTATTTTATCTGCAATACCTCTAGCAGTAATTCCTCAACAGCCAGCTACCAATCACTCACATTTGAGCAAGATGCCTCACCAAACTTCCAGAAACGGGTTTTAAAGAGCATTATTTAAATCACCTAATACTTACATGCACTCAAAAAAAACCCAAAATAAACACATAAAAACTGAAAAACAGTTTCAAGGAGGACAAACTCAGGAGCAGAGCTTTTGGAGATGTAATCTGGTAGGTGCTTCAGCCCATGTGAAAAACAAGCTACAGATAACGTTTATAACAGCAACCCTTTAGAGATGTGTATGTGTGCATTTCAAATTAGGACTGAACACCTGTATGCACTGCCCAGCCTGAGGGCTGACCAGAGCTCTGCCGTGCTGCGGGAGGAGGAAGCAGGCCAAGCCTGGCTGTCGGCAGGGCGCTCCTCGGGGCCCAGCACGCCTTCAGCTGCCGCCACACCACGAGGAAGGTGAGCGTGCGGAGCTGTGCCTCTCCATGGGGCCGCACGGCTCTAACTCCTGCAAAGCCGAAAGCCAGGCGGCTGCTCCTGCCCACGGATGCCCGCGCTGACCTACAGAGAGGCCCAGGAGCAGCACAGGACAAGCCCTGGCACAGCCAGGGCTAATAAAGCCTCTGCGAGGCCAAGCGCCGCTCACCAGGCCCGTTCCTGTGGGTCGCTGAGCACGTCGTACGCCGCCTGGATCAACTTGAACTGCTCCGCTGCCTCCTCCGCGTTCTCGAGGTTTTTATCTGCAGGACAATTCAACGAAACCGTGTCAGCGGCGGTCAGACTCGGCGGCAGCAGCCGCCCCGCCGCCCGGCCCAGCGCCGACACCACCATGGCCGTGCCCAATGTCACCCGCACCGCCCAGCAACAGCCCCGCCGATTGGCGCGACCGCCGCCTTCCGGGGCGGAGACAGCCCCGGCACCGAGGATCCCGGGAGAGGAGGGAGCCGGGGCACAGAGCTCTCCCGGGAGAGGAGGGAGCCGGGGACGTGGGGACAGCTCGGGGCACGGAGACAGCACGCACTGCGCTCCCCCCGCACATCTGCCCCCTCACTCCCCACAGCACTTGGGAGCGCCGGGGCGGCACCAAGGGCGGGTTCTCCATGAGTTCGCCCATAAGTTGCGTCGCCCACGGGGGGTGCAGAGCGGGGCGAGCTCCCCAGCCAAGCCGCTCCTTTTTGGAGGCGCGGGGAGAGAAGGCGGCTCCTGCTGGTGGTGTTTAAGGAGGGGGCGAAAGCAGCAGCGCGTTCCTGTGTCCCAGCCTGGGCGGCCCGGCAGTCCAGCCCGAGCAGCCCGGTCGCGGAGCAACGGGGCCGGGACGCGGCACTCGCCCTTGGGTCGCGAAGGAAGCGGCTGGTGCGGAGCCTCTTCCCGGCTGCCGGAGCGGGGACGCGGGGCGATAGAAATACCCAGTACAGAATTCCCACCTGAGCGTCTGAGAGAGTTTTGTTCTCCCTTTTCCCCTCTCCCACAAGTGTTACAGCTGTGCGCCTGCCGGCTTATTGCTCGCTCAGCAGTGTTCCTGGAGCTGCAGCCTGCTTTCAGCCCCGACACTTGAGGATGATGGAAAACCCATCCTGCCGGTGGGTGGATCTGTTCACCGGTATATGCCAGAGCAAGGGTCGGAGGAATTCTGCCCACTTCTTCTGGAGAACCAGTTGTATGCAGTAGTGCATATGGTATGCTTCTGGGACATTGAGGTGATCGCGAAAGAAGCAAGCAAAAAATAATGGAGAAAGTAACCAGACTATCAGGGGAGTCCTTTCAAGGAATCCAACACTCCCCTACTCCTCCTGACAAGGTATGATACCAATGTAAGATTAATCCACACTTGTAGTTCCTGCTGAATCTTTATTGGATACCGCTCCACAAAGAACTCGAGAAGAGTTTCTTCAACCCTCCTGAAGGTATTCTAAATAAGTAATAATATCTTCTCCATCTGTTAACACCCCAAACACCTGACATCCTCAGCTGAAACAGCAGTGGATAGCCTTGTAGTTAAAGAATTTTCATTTCCCTGCTTGTCTGGGCCTTGTAGCATCCCTAATGCATTTTCAGCAGAGTTTACAGGGAAGAGCAGCAAACTTTTCAAACACTGTTTTTATTGCCATATGCAACGTATGCCTTGTGATGTACTCCATACTGAGTTTATGTTTTTCCATAGAAGCTGAATGCTTTGATACAAAGTTCACAGTTTTATTGCCAGCTCTGCCTTCCAACTCCTTGTATTTTGTCTTTCTGCCTTGGTGCAGTCCTGGCATTCTGTTCCCTGCATCCTTATTCTCAAGCATCCCACGTTTCCCATCTTGCTCAGGCTGGATGTCTCCACTGCAGGCTTTGACCTGCAGAGGCAACTTTGTCACCCTAGATTGAACCCCCACCTTCTTCACTTTTCCTTGACTTCAGGTCCTTTTATTGAACTTTCAGCTTTGCTTGCCAGGGGAGCTTGGAACCTGCAGCAGCAGCAGTGCCCTTGTGGCCACTGGCTGCCCACCCCTGATATGCACCTAGCAACTGAATAGAAACCAGGTGCAAGGGAGGGTTTTTCATATAGTTCTTAGGGTTGGTTTTTTTGTTGTAGTTTTTCTTAAAATATTCCTTCTTTCCAAACTTGATTTCTCAAAATCAAAGCCATTTGTGATGAATTTACAGATAAGCAACATAGTACCACAAGATATGGTGGAAGAATTATGAAGAGAAGTAATAAACTGAAAGTAAATTTCAACTTTGTAGACAATATTCCTGTTTAAGTATTTAAGTGTTCAAAAATCATGCTCATTTTCTGCTTCCATCTCCTCCTTCCCCCTTCCAGGTAAACTCCACGTCCATCTCTCATGTCCAGTGCTGCCATACAGCTAATAAAGATTCCTGTAGCTCTCTGCTGCCAGGATGTCCAATAACACAGTAAGCTCATAATCTGTAGGTGGGTCACTGGAAAAGCAGAGAAGAAAAAGCTGGGAAACAAAGACTATTATTGCAGGGTGGGGGTTTTGTTCCACGTTGATTTAGTTTGTTTGCACTGCAGTAAGTTGCAGAGTATCTGTTGCCAAACTTTTAGTTAGTTGTTGTATTTTTGTTTTCCACAGCTGTCCTGTTTGTGCATGGAGCCCAGCTCCCTGTTGCACGCCTTTGATACCCTCAGCCAAAAGGAATTTCCTTGCCTCGTCCCCGGAGGCTTCCTGTGTCTTGAGGGGGGCTCGTGTGTTGGCAAGGAGAGAAACTGATGGCTATTACTACTTGGGGCACATTGTCCAGGAGGTGAAAGTAACTATTTCTTGGGAACTTGGCTGTAAGAGCATGTATGGTTTTTTCTCTGTTCTTCCCCTACCTCACCCAAGCCCTTGCTGTGGGTTGGCCCTCCAGTGTTACAGTGCACTTCACAGCCACTGTTGCCTCCCCACACCCTGTTCTCATCTGTTACCTGCTGCTCTCTGGCTGTTTGCTGTGGGGAGCCCTAAAAATAAGAACAACCTGGAGATCAATATGTTTTTGTAGTTATGAGTTTTTATTCAGAGGCAGACAAAACAGGTCCCTTATCCCTATTGTCTACTTTTGACCAGCTTAGCAGAGTTGGTTAGCTAAGCAGCAGCTAGTAATCCAAAATACTTGTCTACAGGGTCCACTTCCTCTTTACCAAACTGAGAGCTTTCCTCAGTCTTTTCCATCTGTGTTTCTGGAACTGCAAGATGATTTTGGATGCCAGATGAAAAATCCCCTCTGCAGGTTTTCTTTTAAAATCCAGTTCATTTTGCAGATTAGTTAAATAAATGTTGGTGCTAGTATAGGTGAGGATGTCTGTAAGCTTCAGTGTGGGGTAGAGCAGGTTGGGGCAGCTGTAGGCACAAGGGACATCAGCTGGAGTAGGAGCTGACAGTATTATTTGTGTAAGTGCACTCAAAGATCTGCAAAGAAGGCTGAGATTCTGGCTATAGATCTTGCCCTCACTCACTGCTGGAGGCTTCAATTAAAGTATTTAAATTTATGGCAGTTGTCACTTTTTACTGCTTTGTTACCCTTCTGATTGCTGAAGTATTGTTTGTTATCTTTCTCATTGTAGTGAACTGCATCATACACAGTTTCTTTTGGCTGCTTTCTCTGGTGGGAGGTTTTCCTGGTACAGTGCTGCCTTAGCCTGCTAACTGTGTTCTTACTAAAATCTAACTCCAGAGTGAAACGAAGAAAAAAATCTGTCAGCCCTTTAAGCCCCAGATTTTTATTTACTTTTGAAGTGGTAGGGACACAGTACAGTGAAACCCTGGTAGAAGAGGAAAGCTGCATTCCCAGATCAGGTTCCACTTCCTGGGATTTCTGCCATTTCCCTCATAGCACTTAAGCTTGGCTGTTAATTGCACCTTGCAAACTGCCTTGCAAACCACATATTTTACTCTTGCAGGGCTCCAGGAAAGGCTTTTTAGTTGAGTTTGACCAAAGTCGTGCTCTGAAGGGCAAGGTCCAGCTTGGCCAGCAGGAAACGCCTCTCTATGACATTCTGCACTACGAGGACGCCCGGCGACGGCCTCTTGCTCCAGGGGACAGGGTCTTGGCACCATGGGAGGCTGCAGCCAAACGTTTTGGCCCTGGCACTGTGCTAAAGGTTGTGGAGAACACAGAGGCACCTTTAGGTAACCTGCCTTGGGTGTTTTGGTTTTCTTAGCAGCACTGGACTCACCACAGGTGCTGGTCACTGCAGGGAAGAGAACGGGCTCCAGCACGGAGAATTCACCTCCTGCTGCTTGGGTTCTCTTCATGGTTTTTTATTGCTGGCACTAAGCCACTTTTTTCAGGGTCAGAATTAACACAGCTCACAGAATTTGCCTTTGTTTTGTTCTCTGGGTGAAAACCTTCTAAAAAGATTGAGGGCAACATCCTCCCAACACAAGACAAAAAATGTTCCTGACCCTCCTGAGGGTCACCTGATTATCTATTAGTCTACTTTCCAGCTATTTCAGGGTAAAATCCCACCTGCTATGGCAAGTGAGATTTTTTTATATCTGCTGTCTCCTCACAGGAAATTCAGAAGAAAATCAAATTTTCAACCTGTAAAGAATAAAATCATGGAAGTTGTTACAGAATTGTCTGAAACACAAGTCATTACTTTTACCTCCTGCTCTCTAGGAGATAAATCACACAAACTGACATGCTAATAATACATTGCTTGCCCTTTTTATTTCTCCTCAGTATGCACAGCACAGAATGACAGAAGAGTGCTTGTGAATTTCTGGAATGGGCAGACTAGGGAGGTGTCTTCTGTCCAAGCTCTGCGGATTCCCCTGCCCCTGAGCGAGCGCATCATCCTGGAGCTGCAGATGCCTTTAGCAGCCCGGCAGATGGTGGTAGATTCAAGCTTGGATTACCCATACCTTGTGGCACCAGGTTATAGAGCCTCAGGGCACTACAGCCAGAGTCACCTGGACTTGGCTTGCTGCCCAGGGGCTCTGTATTCCGCTCATCCCTGTGCAAAGTGCAGCTGGGGGTGTACCTCGCTTCCCCAGTGCTGCCTTGGAGCCTGGCATCCCTCACGGCCTGCAGAGTGCAAAGTGCAGCAGGCAAATGCCTTCATCCCGGGGGCAAGCTTGGCTGAAGGCAAGCTCAGCAAGGAAATAGAACAGGAATTGTCTGAATTGAGGATTGCATCTTCAGAAATTGTTTTCAGAGAGCAAGAGAAAAAGGAAGAGAGATTGGAGATGGAAAACGTTCCAAAAGATGTTAAGTCTTGTTTGGAAGAGGACCAAGAGATTACAGAAACTGAGAAGGTAAAGTGCTTCACCCTGGCTCTTCTGTTAATATGTGGTCTGCTACTTGTATAAATACCTGCTATTTGTATAAAAATCTGCTTTGTTCCTTCAAGTTTACTACCCATGGTACCAAGCAATTACTAGAGATTTAAGGCTTGGTCCTTATGCCTGCCTGCTAAAGAATGGAGAGACTTTGCACTGTCTTCCTTTGACTAGGGTCAAACTCTGATTATAACTCTGTCTTTGTCCCTGGCTGGAGCAGGCTTCTAGAACCTCTTCCCCAGATGCAGAATATGAAAAGTGCTGCATAGCCCAGTCCCTCTACATTCTGCTTCTGTGTGAAAGAGGTAAAGGAAAAAAAAGAAAAAAAAAGAAAAAAAAAAAAAAAGGTCAGAAGGCTTGACACTGGATAAGGATTGCAGTAGGGATTGTTCCATACATACCAAGGCAGTCTCTTGCATGATTCTTTTAATGCACTTCTCCACCCTGTCAGAGGTGTCCCCTCTCCCAGTCAAGGACCACAAGAGACTTCTGTAATCCTCAGCAGCTGAGTTGGTGCTTGTGAGCAGGGCACTGGGTGAGGATCAGTAAGGAGGAGGTTCATGTGCACCAGCTACTGCCACTTACCTCCTTTGCTCTGCAAGGGTTAGAGTCCAAATTCTGGCACATGCTAGAGCAGGGCTGTCTTTCAGCCAGAGCTCCTCTGGCCTGATCTCTGTTCCAGTTTGGACCCTTTCAGGCAAAAGTACTTTAGGTCATTTGGAGACATAGGGAAACTCAGGAAGTGATCAGAAATTACCTATGAGTTGTTTCTTTAGTAAAGAACTCCCCCAGAATTTGATCTTTTTCATTGTCTCTTAAACGTCAGTGACAACTTAAGATCTTATGCTGTAAATTCATTAAATAAACCTATTCTTTTCCTTATCAGGTCTGGATTATGATTGCATTTCTTGTTATTTCCAGGGCCCTCAGAGGGAGATGGCTCATGCTGTGGTTGATGCTGCTGTCAACACAGACAGCTGGTTAATGGAGACAGATCACAAGGAAGAAGCAGAGAACAGACAGCAGGATGCTGAAACTGAAGCTAATTTTGAACATGAGCATGGTATTGGAACTGTAGCTCTTTTACCCAAACATAAGGCTTAGCACATAACAGTGCAGGTTGGCATCATGTGTAAGATCTGTCACCACAATTCTTGATGCTTCACAACAAAGTACCGTGATACCATCTTTATATACAGGTATTAATGGTGCAGTGGCTTGAGAAGTTATTCATCTTCTTTCGAGGTAAAAACATTTTCAGAGGAAAGTTGAGATTCTTTGGCTTTTACAGCTCAGCTACTGCAGTAGCAGCTTTTGGGGTTTTTTAACCTCTATCATAGAGCTCAGTATAAATAAAAATTCCCTTACTTTAAAAATCAATATGCAACATTAACTGTGACTGTGTATAGCAACAAGATTTCACCAGGACTGTTCTGCAGAACAATCCTCTTATCTGGGCTGAAAAATATTGCTTTATAATGTCACTGAGTAAAATTTTGTTCCCTGAACAGCCAAAAGGTCATGATTTTGATCATTTTGTTGCTGTTCTCAGCTTTGTGACAATTGCAGGCATCTGAGAGAGTATTCTCAAAGCCTAAAGCTTTCTCTGTTATTGCTTTGTGACACTGCTGGAAGAGGGAGAATGAAAAGTCAAACAGCAGTGCAGGTTTCCTCCTAGCTGTTGTTCCAGCATCATTCCATGCAACAGCTGCCACTCAGGTTTGCCCTGCCCTTTGCAGACTCTGCTCATGTTCTCAGTTACCCAAAAGCTGTGTTAGCAGGGCTGTGCCCATGCCAATGTCTCCTGTCAGCAGGATGTAGAGCTCAGGCTTTACCCTGTCAAAAGATTTGTCATTTTTACATGTCTCAGAGCAGCTCATGCCTGTTTGTGACATCCCATGTAAACAATCCTTTAGCCTGAGCAGCTGTAAGAAGGGTCAGGCAAAACTCAGTTTTGCAGGCAAAACTCTTGCCTAAATGCAGTGGCAAGCTTGTTTCTGAAAAGCTGGAACCTCTTTTGTGGAGACTACTAACTGTCCTACTTCCTCAGAGGAAAATGTTATAAAATCCCTGCTTGAATATATTTCATATGAACAAACCTTTTGGTTTGGTTTTTCTTTTTTCTTTTTTTTTTTTTTAAATTTGCTTTGTTTTCTATAAGCTTTCTATATTCTCATACATCCTTGCCCTAATTTATTTTTGAAAGGACTTTTTGAGTCCAGAGTGGCAGAAGCTCCAGTTCAGCATTCCCAGAGGAGCCCTTCCCTGGGAAGGAGTGCTTTGGTTCCTTTCAGGCACCAGAGCTTCTTTGCCCAAGTGAATCAATCACTGGAGAAAGACAGCCTGACCATCAGCTCAGCCTTTCGTGTGCAGAGACCACACAGCACCACCAACCTCCTGCCTAGGAGATCCACACATCTCCCAAATCTTCTAAAAGACAAAAGCATCACAGTGAGTATTTGGTCCAAGCCAGGTTTAGTTCTTAGGGTGAGGAGATTTATGTCATGTGAGAATGTTCTCTCCTTTGATCTTTCACAAAGGTTTTTGGTGCAACAAAAATGATGCCTCTGTGGAATAATGCTTATGCATAATTAGAAACTTAAGGACTTCATTTGGGAACCCACGTTGTGCAGGACAGGGCACTTGTGGTATTTTTGCTCAGCAGTTTTGACAGAATCTTTTTGTATGTTAGATTTAATCTCTTCTAAATAAGCTTCTACTAGATAACAAAAAAAGAATTTTAAAAAATTCATCTTTTACTGATACTGAAAGCCAGAAAGAGAAAGTTTAGGCAGTGATCTGAGGCCCACAGCAAAGATTGCATGTTAAGGCAGGGGTGGAACTAGAAGTCTCCTGATCCTTAGGCCAGTACTTTACCTGCTGGAAAACATTTGTTCACCTCCCACCTATGAAACACCTTTGATTCTTTCTTTGATCTCTCCTTGTGTGTGTCATTAAACACAAACACCCACAGGGTACATTTCTTTGCTAAGAATAGCAATACACTGGAGGACAAAGCTGGTTACAGCCCCTGGGAAGCCATACAGATCAATGTGTTAAGTGAAATGAGTCAAAATGCTATGTGAGACTGACAGGAACATTATTTGAAAGTCCTGTAGTGTTTTCCAGCTTGTGGTATTTGAGTTGTCCCCAGGAAAGCACTGGAAGGAGACATTCTGTTTGCAGAGGCACAGCTGATAGCTGATGCTAAGTGCACCTGGGAATAGGAGGAAGGAGGATGCATTTGACAGAGGAAGATATTTAGGGGGAACTCTGTTCCAGCCCCAACAGCTCTAGCAATGTAAACTGGAATAAATGTATAAAGATTTGGTGGTGTTTACTTGCACTCGCCTCCTAAAGGGCGCTGTAAGGAGTACAAAAACAAATTAATATTTTACTATGGCTGTGAAAAGGGGCCTTGTAGGTGCTCCTTCATCTCTGTAGATGGCACAGTGCATTTAAAAACACAAATCAGCAACACTACAGCATTAAAATGAAGCTACTGCTGAAGAAAACACAAAGACTGTTTGAGCATGGGTAGAAATCTCAGACAGTAAAAGGTGAAGAGTTGGAACACCTGCAGAGAACTCCAGGAATGTTCTGGGTTTGGCCAGAGGGGGCAGGTATTTCTCTTGCTAATAAAATCTAGGAAGGGATATATATGTTTTGTGGTCAGAACCTGGATTTTTTGTCCAATCCAGAAGCTGACCCAAAGACTGGGGAGTTTTAAGCATTGGCTCAACACCAGAACAGCACAGCCTACTGACCCATGGAGAACTCCTACGACTGGATTTTCAAGCATCTCTTTGTTGATTAAGCCTAATGTTTTCTACTGATTTTAGCATCATCCTCAGTGTTTTAATGAATGGGAATCAACACTACAGTATTTGTGAGCCTTTGTAGCTTCTAGGCCTCAGGAGTGACATTAAAACAGGGCTGTTCTGGTTTCATGTGTTTACAGTTTGCATTGGAAAAGTATACTGTTGGGACTAAGGGTTCAGTTTGCTTTTTTTCTCTTAGAAATCAATCCTTAGTGGTGCATATCAGGACAGGTGGAAAGAGCTGGACTTCAACAGAGCCAAGATTGAGCACAAACGTTGGCAAGAGGAACAGAGGCAGTTGAAGAGGAAGCAGCAGCAGGAGGCAGATGGCACCCGACGCCAGCTGCGCAGAGACAGCCAGAGGTGATGCTGGCAACTGACTTCTTTTTGTGCTAAATATTGGAAGGTTGGTAACATTTGCTCCCTGCTGCTCTCCTTTAGTCCCTGCACATCCCATGTTGTGCTTTTTGCTGGATTCTGCAGAGTGGTCACAGTGGTTTCCTACTGGGAATAAAATTGGTGCTCGAGGTGTGAGGGACTGGGTACACAGTGTTATCTCCAAGGGCAAATTCCCTTCAATCCTGTTCTCAGACCACAAGTGCTGACATCAGGCACCAGCCCATTTGGGGCTTTTGCCACCTCTGTTCTGGACACAGGTTTAGTCTTCATAACATAACAAAGAGTCCTGGAATATTAACTGAACACGGATTGCCAAAATATCTGCTTTGTGTCTTATGCACTGTCTTCCCTTTTTATTGCTCTTTCTTTATGAGTAATTCAAAAAATTTTGTTTTGGGAACAGGCAGCGATTGCGTCAGAGAACATTGCAAGGGCTGGAGAAACAGCTGGAGCACAAAGAGAGAGCTTTGCAGCACATGGCACTGCTCCAGGCTGCTGGGGCTGAGAGGAGCAGGAAGGAATCCTTCTTTCGAGAGGAGGAGGAGAGGAAGGCAAGGCAGAGGCTTCAGTTCTTGAAGACACAGCGTTTGCAGAGAGAGGAGTTGCAGGCAAAATGCTACGAAAGGAGCTGTGAACAAGAGAAAGAAAGGCTGGTAAGGGCAATTCCAGAAGTTATTTTCCTCTTCTGCCATGTTTCCAGCAGTGTCAATATCTGGATTATTTGTATATTTTACCTGGTTTACGTCCAATATAACTATATCATTTGGAGATAAAAAAGGGTAACTTTTTTGGCACATATATAAAGATGAAAGGTGGAAAGTAAAATTCCCTATCTCTGCCATAAAAGAAGTCTTTCTGCATGCAAGGAATGAATTTCCATAGATTATATCCATTTCTGACTTCTACTAGTGAGAGTCGTAGTACTGTAGGATGATTTGGATTGTATTCATCTAGCCACAAGCCCTGTGGTTGGGAAGGGCAAGGGACACCTTCCACTAGACCAGGCTGCTCAGAACCCCCTGTCCGACCTGCCAGGGATGGGGCAGCCACAGCTTCTCTGGGCAACCTGTGCCAGGGTCTCTCCACCCTCACAGGAAAGAATTGCTTCCTAATATCTAATCTGAACCTACTCTTTCTCAGTTTAAAGCCATTCCTCCTTGTCCTATTGCTCCGTGCCCTTGTAAAAAGTCCCTCTCCAGCTCTTGTAGCCCTCCCTCTTCTTGGCTCTGGAAGCTGCTCTAAGGTCTCCCCAGGGCCTTCTCTTCTCCAGGCTGAACAACCCCAGCTCTCTCAGCCTGGCTCCATAGCAGAAGAGCTCCAGCCCCCTGAGCACCTTCATGACCCTCCTCTGGACTCACTCCAGCAGGTCCATGTCCTTCTTGTGCTGGGGGCCCCAGAGCTGGACAGAGATGAAAAGTGAGGGTGAAATTCGGCGTGAGGGCTGCCTGTACAGCTTTGAATGTCTTTATGTAGGAGTTCCTGAGGAGCAGAATGCAGTCACGGCAGGAAGTGCTGGAACAGGAATCCCATGAGCAGGACAGACAGCAAAGCCAGCACCAGGCTGCCAAAGTGAGAGTGCTCCAGAGGAGAGAGAGTTTTCATCTGAAGATGGAGAAAGAGGGCCAAAAACTCCGTGCCCTCCAGCAGTACCTCAGGGAGCAGAACCTCCTGCTGCTCCGGGCATCCCTGCTCGAGTAAGGACGCTGCACGTGGGTGAGCAGGGCCTGGAGCAGTTCTCAGACCTGCTGTGTCTTGTCAGGTGTGAGTCAGTGTGCCCAGGCAGGGGTGTGACAGGTGGCATTAGGATTCCTGGAGGTGTCTTTAATGTCCCTTTCACTGCAGCCAGAGTGCACTTCCACTGCTCTGTCCTTTACCTGCCTTTCTTCCTGGGGTCACTGGCTTCCCCCTCCCCTGAGAGGGAGCAGCAGGGCACATCTAGAGGCACTTTTCTACATCAGAAAGGAGGGGGTTTCTAGTGCATTGCACTATGGTGAGTGGAGGTGCCAAAGGAGAGGAGGAGGAGGTTCAGCTTGTCACATCCTGAAGTGCTCTCTCTTCCTCACATCATCTGAGGTGCAAAATTCCCTGTGGCTGTGCCAAAGTCACTGATCAGCCCTGGGTAACCAGAAATTTCAGACAGGTATTTAGGAAAGGAGATGGCACAATTTATTTACTGAAACAGTCAGAGCTATATGGAAATATCTTTATTTAGCACAGAATTATGCTAAAATGAATACAATATATGTGATACTTTGTTTCAAGTAATGCCTAGAACCAAACTAGATACAAAATTTAAATTCAGCCTGACATTCTATGTACACTTAGAAACATGATACACAATTTCTGGCACATTATAAAAATTTATGCCTCTTACTAGAATACAGCACCAGCGATAATGGCGATTTCTTAAAAAAAAAAAAAGAAAAAAGTAAAATTAAGAAGACTTGTAAAAGGGAGCTCCTTTGAAATCCTGCCAAATCTTCTGAATGGCCAGCAGTTTCCTAGCAGTAAGTGTCAGACTGCATTCCTCCAGGGATAATGGAGAGGCTATGCCTTCAGCTTTTCCCTAAAAAGACAAAGTTAAGTCTCTCATCCAGATGTTTACAAACTACTCTGAGACCTTAACAGCCAAAATGGGTACTTTTAAACTTTAGATCCATAATGTGCATAAGCCATCCTCAGATTTTTGCTTGGAAAAAAAAAAAAAAGAGGGAAAAGGAAAGATGAATTTAAATAGAAGGCGAAGGCTTTAGCAAAAAAAGAAAAAAGTCAAAAGTTAAAGTCTGAAAAAAAATATAACTTGCTTCAGATTATTGAAACTACATGTGAGGCACAGTTTTGCGTTTTAGACATGAAATCCCATCATTTGGAACAGTTTCCACTCTGTTGAGTGTCTGGAAAAGTTGGCTGGAATTTGCTCAGCAAGAACATGGATGGTTGTGCCCCAGTCCTGGCACAGACCCTTCTGAGGGAACATGGAGATTTTCCTTAGGGTAATGTTTGGGTGTTGCTTGCTTCTCTTCTTGTTTGAGTTCTCTTTTACATAAAATCATGTGCTAGTTAAACAATGCTCTGCCTGCTTATGACTTTAATTAGACTTAAAGAAACAAGCCTAGGACTTACAAGGTGTTAAACTCTACTCTTGCTTTTATCCTTATGCACTTGGAACATGTAGTGATTAAAGGAAAGTACATGAAATATACTGAGCTGAATCTAAACTTATTTTTCAGACTTCATTTATATGCTATTAATCATTACTTTATAATCACCATAAAACTGCAGATTTTCTGCTTATGTACTTGCTCTTCATTGCTTAATCACCTGAGAACAGACCACTGCAGAGAACCTGCTCTACTGCTGTTTCACACAGGGTATATCTGGGAATATATTCAGTACCACACTATTTCCAATCACTCATGGACTGTATTTCTCACTATTAAAATGCAGCCATAAAATCATTTTAGTACTGCTATTAAAATAACTGACTGTAAATGCCACGTGTAATCCAGCTCTTCTGCTGGCTTTATTTGATTTTAAACATTTGCAATGTGGTTTTGATCCATCAGGAAAATGCTTGGACTCTGGTTTGAAACCTGCTGGGAAAAAAAGCCCCCTAAGTATCTGCATATCAGTTAAGGTTTTGAGTAGAGTGAAACCAGGGGAGCATCAGGGAGAGTAGTAGAGAAAATCACGGAGCAGAAAAAAAACAACTCTAAGTTTCAGAAACCGAAAAATTAAGACCAGGACAAATAATCCCAGAAGTTGTTTTTTATTATGGAATTAGGTTTTTCTGCCTAGGTACATATTTTATTATGCTGTTTATAATCCAAACTCCTACCATAATGTACTAGAGTACAGGAGTTTGAAAAAAAATTGAAATAGTCTGTTTTTGTCATCCAAAATGACTAAGAACAGACTGCTACATGCAGGATGTTAGGACACTTCTACAATAAAAGCAGAAGTTAAAAGTACAGTTTTACTGGCTTTTTTTAGCCTGAATGTCTTGCTTAGGTGATGCTAGAACATCATTTCTCATACCACAGTGACAGGTAAGTTAGTAAATTAAATATTTAACCTGATATTATTTAAAACAGACTTGATCAATGAACATCTTTTTGAAGGTGTTTTTAAAAACTACCAGAGCACATTAGCTCTTAGAACTGTGCAATGAGTGGGACGTGTCCAATTGTGCAAATTCTTCCTCTGTTCTGGAACAGACCTTCTGATCATCCCATGCCTGGAGTTTGGCTGAAATGACTGAAGGCAGCATTAGTGGAGAGCAATCACTATGCACCACATCCCTGGGATTCACATGACTTCTCACCTTCAGCTTTGCTCTGTGGCAGCCCACAGGCAGCACAGGTAACCCCCACAGGGAGAGGGCAGCAGCCACAGGAGTCTATTTGAGGGCAGAAGCTGCAGTTTTGATGAGCAGTGGCTTAGCTGCCTCCAGGATGTCCAGTTCAGGGTCCAGGGAACGTCCCAGTCCTTCCAGAACCATGATGGCAAAGATGATGGAAGCAAAATTGCTCTCAAGCTTCACCTAAAACCACAACAGACAGAATGGACTCAGTGGATATTATTTTCTTCTGCACCCCTTCACCCAAGGTACCAGCTCTGCCTAAGATGAGAGGGAAGAGGCTGGGGAGAGCATTTGCACACCTGAAACTATAATGCAACTCCACCAGTTGAACTGTACAGCCCTGTGGCTGACAACCCTAGTTCAAGCCACCCCTAGTTCAAGCCACCATAGGTCTTTTGATTTCCAAAGTTGTTTGCAACTTTTCCCCACCAAGTAATCAGTTATTAGGAGGTATCTCTAGTCTAAGGGACTATAAAAATGGTAGAAAAAACTAGTAGGAAAAACTGTGTGTTACAAAAATACTTTTAGTAAACAATATCAATTATGAAATGAAGTATTGAGACAAAAGAAAAGAAAAAACTTGAGCTTGGCAAAGTGTTTGTAAGACCTAAAAAAGAGCATGCCTGCAACACTTGGATGCATTCCTGCAGTTCCTCTGCTAACAGTTCGTTTCAGAAATCAATCCCCCTCCTTGTTAGCCCCTCATGTTGCCAGTAGTTCTCCCTCCCCACATGATCTGCCAGTTAAAGGCAGACAGGGACAGGACCTCACCTTATGGGTCATCAATAGTTTGAAGACACTCGAGAGGAGATTTCCCACCTGAAGCTAGAACACACAAGGAAAATTTAACAGCTGATCAAAAAGCCTTTTTGTTTCAGTTGTCAGTGCCAAGCTGCACTGAATTTCAGGTGAGTGAGACTGTGACATCGTGCACTTGCCTTTCCCAAGGCAATGGTGTTCCCCCGGACCTTGGTCACAAGTTCTGCCATCTCAGCCTTGAAGCGCTCGATGTCCTGGCACTGGTTGGCACGGGCGTGGTGCAGGATCAGCTCTGCCACCCTCTCCCCCTGAGAAACAGCACAATCAGAACCTGATCACTGGACACTTGCAATCAGATGCTTGCACTTCTTGCTTTTAGTAGCTCAGATGTGCCCCTGGTAGCACAGGATGGGCCTGGCTACAGGGTTTAGCATGGATTCTTTGGCATGCTTCAGCAGACCAAGACAAAATGTGTCTCTCTTGGGGTGTGTTAGTGAGCCCTTCACCCTGCAGCTGAGAGACAGCAACAGGCAAGCAGGAGCACAATGCTTGTTCTCAGAATGAACAGGAGACACCAGCACTGGGTGCTCTAGTCCATCTAACAGTGAGTTTCAAGGGGGTAGGAGGATAATGTTGTTCCTCTCACATCGAGGAGCCTAGCAGAGGTCAGATGCCTCCACACACACCTGTTTTCCTTCCTCTCCTCTATAGATGCTGACACAACAGCAAAATTGAGGAAGGCATATGGGCCTTCCAGCAGCAAGGCTGCAGAGAGGAACGTGTGTGGCAGATCAAGAGGTTAACCCATTCCCTCTTTTTCTCTAGCAAAACTGACAGATTCTGCAACAGTGGCTCCCAAGCAGTCCTAACTTGCAGCAGAATCACTCCTAACAAGGAAGGGGCAGCCAATACTTCCAATTTAGCACCTTCTACTTCCTGGGGCCCTGAAATTGCTCCATTCTGGCAGCCTCCTTGCTGCAGCTGAACAACTTATCCCTGTGTTTGGGGCTGCGATGCTAGCAAGGCTCCTTGTCCCTCTTAGCATTTTAATGGGAAATAGAAAACTCTCACTTTGGCCATCAGATTCCGCAGCCACGGCCCTTCCCCAGGCCCGGCCCGTGCCGAGAGGGGCCTCACCTGTCCCTGGACCACGGCTGTGAAGACGGCGCGGAAGTTGTGCATGTCGGCGCTGCGCAGCTCGGCCACGATGCCGGCGTCCAGCAGCACCAGGCGCAGCTGCCGCAGCGGCGGCCGCACCTCCAGCACCAGCGTGTCGCACAGGTCCAGCACGGCCGCCTGCTCCGGGCGCGCCACGCCCTGCACCAGGATGTTCCCGGGGTGCAGGTCGGCGTGCACAAAGTTGTCAACGAAGATCTGCAGGACAGGGAGGAGTGAGAGCAGCTCGTTCCGAGCAAACGTGGTCCAAAGCCCCCAGGCAAACGGCAGAGGGTTGTTTGTGGTCTGTTCTCTGTCATTACCGACCATGGGGCATCACCCTGCGCAGCACCACGGCAGCAGCTTCTGCTGGAGACCAGCTCTGGTGCTCAGCAAGTCAGCAGAGCTGTGTGAAGCAGCCCAGTGTTTGCTAGAGGTCAGGTAGGACAGCCAGGAGTCCCGGCAGGGAATGGCAGTGCCCTTGGGCAATTAGCCCTAAACTGGGGCACACTGGTGGGCCTTACCAAAGGGTAATGCAGTAAGAATAGGTCCTTTGCCATTCAGTGGAAAAGGTCATAGTGAAGGGTTAAGTTTGTCTAGTGCAGGACACCAACCCACTTTGCAAGTGTATTGAAAAGGAACACAAGAGAAGAGGAAAAAAAATCTGTGTAGCTCTTCTCTGACTCTGCTAGCAGTTAGCACCAGAAAGGAAAGAACAAAAAGAGGAAAGAGGCAAGAGGAAAGTACAAAACATTACTTCCCTCCCTTAACCCTCCTGGCCAGCTGGGACTGCAGGACTTCCTGCCCCAAGGAGATTATCTTTGTATTTCATGGATTTCTCCTACGAATTTGTTTAATTGCCACATAAATAATTAGAGCTGTGTGAAAAAATATGGTTTTGGTGTTGCCTGAAAAAAATAACTTCTGCTAATTCTATGTCCTCCTTATTGAGAAACCCTACACAATAGATCCATATTCATTCTCGTGCACTCAGGACTGCATAATCTCTGTCATAAGCTATTCATCTTTTTGCTTTCCAGATTAAAGAGTCCAAGTTATTTCACCATTCTGGTATGGAAGCCATTCCACATGAGAAATCATCCTATCTGTCTTCTTCTGCACCTCTTCTAGTTCTACTATAGCCCTTAAAATGGAGGGTCCTGGACAGCAAGGGACTAGAACTGCAGAGTACTCAAGAAAGAGGTATTAGTTTTACTTACAGATATAATGTTGTTTCTTCACTTTTTAATTTTTTTCTACTCCTAAAATTTGAAACCAATCTTAGCATAAAACTATTCTGGTTCCAGCATTGCTTTTCTGAGTGGTAAAAGCTATTTCAGAACCTGTCATACTACCTGGAGCCAGAACTGGGGGGTCACTATTGCCCTAGCACAATGCTGCAGTCAGCAGCAGCATTTCATCTGACACACACTGCCCACACGCTCAGGACTGTCAGGAGCTTTTGCAACTCTTCCCTGCTGGTTCTCATGGCTCCTCAAAAGACACTTGTACCACCCTCTCAACACTCCTTTCAAGATTATTTGGGATTATTTCAGCTACAAAAGAACTAGAAACTGAATCTGGTCAGGTTTGCACATGTCGGCGCTCTGCCAGAAGCTGAATCTGGCCAGGTTTGTTGTCTTTACTCCAGATTTAGTTCTCCCTAACAAAAAGGCAGTTTTAGAGGAGTTGATAAAGGAAGGAACCAGCTCATTGTTTTCCCTCTGTCACATCCATGATCTCTGCAGAGCACATGACATTTGCTAATAATGGTGCACTTTAAGGTACCTGGGCAATATGTGAATATTCATTGAATGGATCAGTGTGTGTCCTAAGCAAAGGCTGACCAGGTGCTCAGGCCAGCCCTACTGTGTGCAGGCAGATGGCCTCTCTGCAGTGGCAGAGCCCAAGCAGGGACGTGTCCAGCCCAGGTTTTACCCAGACCAGGCACAGACAGGAAGCAAATGGGTTCTCTTAGCCACACTATCTTATTATCCAAATTGAGTAGCTTCTGCAGGAAATCAACCTTCACTTGCAGCCCCACCATCTTCAAGTGCCTACCATCTTCAGCAGCATGTCCATGCCCATCTTGGCCAGCCTCTGCCGCAGCTCTGCGCCAATCTCCACGTGCAGGTAGCGTGAAATGGGCTCACTCTCCTGAAACAGAGACAGGGCTGGACTCAAACACCCCCTGCATCCCACCTTCAAACACACCTTTACCTGGGTGCCACCACTGGGGGGAAGGTGATGATAATACCCTAGAAAGGACTTGGCAGAAAGAACCTGTACCTAGTGTGATGGAGAACATGAGAGAACCAAAGGTTTGTTCCTTGAAAAGACAGATGGTATTCCAGGGACAGAAACACCCTTGCCAGGGTCACATGCAGGAAAACTAAGCCTGAGACTGGCTTTGGTCTGTGACTCAAACATCCACAAAGGAGGTGAGGCAAGGATCAGAAAGTGTCAGATTGCTGAGCTCCTTGCTTTGACCCACCACAGAGAGGTGTGAAGCATGGTGTTGGTTTGCAAAGCACAGGCAAGCACAGGGTGGCTGGACACGCTGCTGGTCTGCTTGGTTTTAGGCCAAGTGTTCACTTCTATATGGGGCTGTCTGCTGCCTGTCTTCAGTGATGCACTGCTGGCAAACAAAAACACTGCAAGAGACCCTATGGACATCACTCTCCTTAAGCAAACAAGAAAAAAATGTCCTTCTGCCTCTGATCCCTCCTTCTCAAAAAGAAACCTCCTTATCATGTTCTCCTTGGGCCTTCTCACTGCTACCATCACACCCAGACCCTGCAATTCTTACCTCAAATGTTTCCACGAGAACATCTGCCGTTACCAAGGGCCAAAGGGGAGTTGGAAACTTCACAAAATCAACATCTAGGAAATTTTGTCGGAAGCGCTCCAGGTTTCTGGCTTCGTAGCGTAAGTCAATCTCAAGGGAGAAATAGAAAAGCAGGTTGGAAATTAGATTCAGCTAGGATTAGATCTGCAGGATCCTGTGTGAATTGCAATACTCAAACCAACAAAGCTAGTCAGAAAGCTAGAACAGAAACAAAGTTAGGGTGGTGCTTTTTACATGCTCATAGCCTCCCTGATGGAAGAGGAGCAGACTGGGTAATGGATGGTCCCCAGCTCAACATCTTCAAAATATGGGTGCCTTAGTAGAGGCATGGGGTCTCAAAATAGGCCAGGACCACGTTATATTCAAAAATACTACAAGATCCTAAACTTGTAGTATTTTGGAATATAACTAACTGGATATGATATGATATGACATGATATGAATATAATATAATATAATATAATATAATATAATATAATATAATATAATATAATATAATATAATATAATATAATATAA
>VZUI01070033.1:0-12796 GCA_013401135.1 Cettia cetti
CCCCCCCCCCCCCCCAAAAAAAACCACCAAAAAAACAAAAAAAAAACAAACCAAAAAACCAAAACCAAAAAACCTCTCAAAACCCCTCTTGTGTTGGGGTAGTATCTCACTGACAAAATTTTCAGTGATTTTACTTCCGTTTGACGTACTGATGTCAGTAGGTAGAAGTGCTGTCTAATTAACTATGACAAGGAGAGAAAAAAATGAAAAACCATAATGAAAATGCTAAAAGTAAGGAAGAATGGCAGTGAAAAAAACCTTCAGTCTAAATGAGCTGAATACTTTCAAATTATGTGAGTGAAAAAACATCAGGAAGGAGGAACTTGAGCCAAAATACAGATTTTACACTGTTCTAAGCATTTCTAAGTTCTTTTTCAAAGCAGAGATCACTTTTGCATTTTTGTACCACTCTGGAAAAAACAGAAATCAAACATGATAGATGAATATTCTGCAAAATGACGTTAACTTTGTAATCAGCTATGGCAAACGTGCCAATGGGGTGATTCAGATAATTGATTATAATTCTGTGTTGACTGTGCTGTAACCTAGGCATTTCAAGGTACAGGTTGTGAATTTGATTGCACATAATTCTGCTGAAGACTATAGCAAATTTCCTTTCTACATGTGTGCCAATCACTAAATTAATTCTCTTTTCCTTCAGATACGACATGGAACAAAAGAGTATTTCCTGTTCCCTAAATTTGACTGTGAACACTGATTGACACAGATGTCTATGGGGGAGAGATGTTTTTTCTGAGGACTACTCCTTTTTCTAGGATGGAAACACAGGTCCATGATCTGAAACTCCACAGAACTGATTTGTTCCATAGTTTTGGAATAACCTCTGAGATATAAAATCACTAGTTTCACATATTTGATGTTTTAACTACATCCTGCCTGGGTACCTGAGAAAGAGATATAGTGTATATGTATGTATGTATGCATGTATTTTTTTGTTGTTTTTTAAGCCTAAGGAGAACTACTTATTTTTTTTTTTTACTTTAAAGTTTTTTAAACTATGTTCTTTATAATAACTCTTAGCATAAATCTATATTTTGAAATTTAGGCTAGAGGAAGAGACATTATCCCAAAGAGAATCTGATAAAGACATACACACATTTAATAGAGTTCTTAAGTGTCAACAATTTTTTTATTTACATTGTCAATAATTATTACATTTTTTATCAACAAAACAATTTGGAGGTACAGCCCATCTTAGGACTCATTCTGGGTTCACAGACATCTCACAATTTGGACAAGGAAAAGAGCAAAGTTTTGAGGCAAGGACCAAATCATACCATATTCAAGGTGTAACAACATTGCAACATTTCTTAACCTGCTACGACTTATTATAAGACTGAATTCATAAAATATATTCAGTTTTGAATATTCAATGATGGAAAATTTCTTGATGTTAGATGCCAAAATAGTTCAGATAATATGGGTAGGCATTTCATGTAAATGTACTATTCATTGACAGTATTTTAACAAAATAACATCAATGATGGGTGGATCCTTAGGCTTTATACTTTTAATAAACACCCATTCCTTTGTAGTCCAATTCATTACAAGGGGATGACATACAGATTGAAATTCTTTCTAGTGTAAATAAAATTACCATCATGGAAGTTACACAAGTCTGAGTCAATGCCTACAGAGGCTAATGAGAATGAGCATCAAATAATTTGAATTACTGAAACTTTTGAGGCTTGCTATTATCTCACTATTTTCTGACCGAAAAGCAGAAAATGCTGTGGTAAAAATTAAACTGCTTACATACATTGAAGCACCAATAAAGTAAGAATAAAATTTTAGCTATAGAATCTGTTTTATATATGAACACTTATTTACTAGAACAAACATTTTTGCATGTAGACATGATCTTTTATGTCAATTTTAAACTACCAGGCCCAAATTTTTCAAATTCTTTGGGCTGCAAGCTTTTAAGGTTTCATAGTTAGAGAATTTTGGGATCCAAAAAATTCTTGCCCATTTTAAAGTAACAGTTATAGTTTTTGTATAGCAATAGTGAAATGATAGTAGAAAAAACTTTTGCAAATCTGTGCTGTTTTCCTCTATATTCAGTCAGTTGTACAAGCTGAAGCTATAGTTTTCACCTTTTGAGAGGAGAAACAAATATGAAAGAAGGAAAGCATTGAAGATCTGTACTAATAGAAACATCTCTTCACAATAATTTCTAGTTCAAAATAAGCATTCCTTTAAATTATGCCTTTGCTGAGGTCCCTAGTTAGCTATATTTTAAAAGTTGCTGAAATGAAAAGCGTATCATCCAATAGAATATCTTGAATCATTAAAGAAAAATGCAATAATTTATTTTTAATACCTAGTCCTAAATGAAAGCAGCTGTTTCCACTTCAGTTAAAATTAAATGTTTAGAATTAATTTGTTAAAAGTAGATAGAACTTAAAGTGTCTCATCATCAAGAATTTGATTAGTATTTTTTATAGCACTGATAATAAAAGACACACTTGTGATTCCTGTGGAGTCCTCATTTAATATTGAAGTCTCTCATTTAAAAACCCTCATTTAGTATACAATTTGAAAGTGTTTCTAAGAGCTTCCATGTTAGATTATCTATTAGTAATTTTAACCATTATTTAATAACTCAAGTTCATAATACTTTTATTATTCTGTGACTATCTTGAGCTTTGTTCAGGCAGACGCTGAAGTTGTGTTGCCTATGCACCAAGTTCTTGTCTGTATAATGGAAGGTTTATTTTAATAATGTAATATTTTTATTTATCCATATTAGTATTAACTATATTAACTAATTATCATATTAGTATACTTATTTAGTATTAACTAAAGATCTATTTAGGTAACTTCATCAGTCTGGAAATTTCATGATATTTACTGAGATTGAAACAATGAAAATAAAGATTCAATTATAGGAAAATGGGAAAAAAGGTTATTAAGATGCATACTTTCACAAAACAGTCCAAATGAGGCATTGGAGGAGAAAAAGAGGGTGTCTTTTGTAGAGCCAGTACATTGTATGGTTACCCTCGTAGGTGTGCCTTCCATGGAAATTACAGCCAGATTTTAAGAGTACAAGATGTGGCAGAAGCAACAGTCATAAACATTCCTTTAATGATCATACAACAGTACTTCTATAGATAACAGTGCAGCAAAAAATTTCTGAGTGACCACCTCTGCCCATCCATGAGATAATCTGGCAAGTTCATTCTGAAGGAAAGGGGAAATTACACAGATCAGCAAGGTTGGATACAGCCTTACATTAGAAAGCCTGAAGCAACTCCATCAATCAACTTACAGTCAATTTCGAGGCTACTCTACATTGACAAAATCAGAGATGTTTATCCAAGTATATCTCATTACAGTCTTAATACATTTTTGCCTACATTCTTACTTACTTTTTTACTTTAGCATTTCTGAATTTTTCAGGTGACTTTGAAACTCATGTTGCATAGCAATAGTAAAAAAGAAGAAAAAAAAAGCTTTTATTTATATGTGTATATATAGCTCTCAACTTGCGTATGTATATAAAAAATATCTTTCTGATTACTTAATATCAATATTTTAATATCTTTTTTCAGCATTGTTAATAATAGTTAGCAAACTGTTCACTTAAACCTATTCAATTCTCTTCAATTTACAGAAATACTTTTAAATGTCCTTAGTGTTTCAAGTTGAAATATGTTAAAAGACAGCATTTTTATACCTACTGCGTTCTTATCAATTCACAAGTTATGAAGCTTTATAAACACTAAGGAATTTATTATTTTATCCAAATTGTGTAGAAATGAAACATAATGCAAAGCTTGTCAGGAGTAAGCAGATTTCAATCTTTTTGTGACAGTCCAATATTTCAATACACTGCTCTAATACCTTGCTAATTTCAGTAATTTGCCTCACAGTGTGGCACCATTAAGAGTGCTGTTAGTGGAACTAAAAAAGTGATGAGGTGTCTATGAAAAAGATGGAAGGAATCTAAACCTTAATACAAGTTCTTGAAAATGAAGACAGAGGGAGGGCAAAAGTCAATAATGATCAATTACTTATTAACTAAAGATGTTTCCCCCTACTCAATTTGTATACATGCTCCCAGAATTGAGGTAGCCAACTCCCTCATCACCTTAGGATGAATCTCATCCAGTCCCATAGCCTTGTGAGCATCTAAGTGTCTCAGCAGGTCACTAAGTACCTCCTCATGCCTTACAGGGCTTTATTCTGTCCCCCATCCCTGTCTACCAGCTCAGGAGGTCACTATCCTGAGGATAACCTGTCTTACTGTTGAAGACTAGGATAAAGAAGGTATCAAGTACCTCACCCTTTTCCTCATCTTTGGTGACTATTGTCCCCACCATGTCCAATAAAGAGTGAAAGTTTTCCTTGGCCATGTTTTGTTATAAATGCATTTATAAAAATTCTTTTTAGTATACTTTACAGAAGTGGCCATATTATGTTTCAACTGAGCATTCACCTTTATTATTCTCTAATTCTCTTTCTACGTGAACGTTTCCTGATTGTGTGCCCACTTCTCCATAGGAGATGCTCTCTCTTTTTTTTTTATTTTTATTCTTATTTATTTATTTATTTATTTATTTATTTATTCCCCTTTAGAGCCTGATACACTCTGTTGTTTTATTTTTTACCTTTAAGAAACTAAAGCCTTTGCTACTGCATTTAAACCTGCAATTGTTGCTTTGTTTCTTCCTGGCAAGAAGGACATGGTTGTCAGATTTGTGCTGCATTTTGATCTAAGCAAACACTAGGTAGGAGTTTACTCAAAGACTTTATCTTCTGTGTCAACACTTTGTTCATGGATAGCTCTCAATGTTTACTACATACATTCTGTGTTGACATTTATGCTTCAAGCAAACTCCAGCAATAATACTTTGTCTTTTGATTATATCATAGGCTCTGCGAGTGTTGGATTATCTAAAGTAAAACTGTGGTTTTTGGTTTTGCTTGAATACTTAGGTAGGTGCTTTTTCTTTATAGCTGCATAAATGACTTTTCATTGGCCCAGATTTCTTAAACGTTGCAGTGGCTTAAATTCAGTTCCATTAACATTTGCCTTTGAGAAAACATAATTTGCACTCAACTCATTCTATGTAATATCCACAGAAATGCCATTTAAAAGGGTACATAAACACAGTCGAGTAAACTGCTAATTTTATTCCAGAAAGTTTTTGCCTAACATTTTGAGTGTGTGTTTTCAAAGCCTCATTTCATTTCACAAAACCCATATTTATCTTTCCACAAAGTAACAAAAAAATCAGTGATGCTCTGTGTCTGATTTACACTGACTTCTCCAACTCCATTTTCTCTCACCCATTCCACAACATTCCCAAAGCCCCATCTTTACACATAGCATCATTCATTTTTTATTTTCTTTGTTCTCTTTCATGGTCTACTGAAACTGTATGGGTGTTAATACATTTTTAGTTTCCTATGTAGAGAAATTTAGTCTTTAATGTTTTAAAGGATTTGATTTACCCAATAGACACTAGACAAATCAATTAAATTATTTTAAATACATGGATTTACCAGGGAACTAAAAAAACCTTTCATCTTCCTCTTACCACTGTTTTCTGTGTTTCAGATTCAATTTGATTTTTTACCTTCACAGACGATACAGGAATGGGATCGTTTATCCGGGATTTTGGGGTTCTGCCTACCTGTGTTGGGACAGAGCTCCAGCTGTCTGCCTGCTGCTGAGAAAGCCCAGATGAACCAGCAGTACACAAGCACAGCTCCTGTTCAGTGGCTCTGAGCTAGCGAGAATACACTGCACACACTGACCATCTGCTCTCGCTCTGTGAGCAGAGTTGCTGTGGACATCCAGGGTAGGCAGCAGGTGTTAGAGCTTTGTCCAGGATAAATACAAGGGCCACAGTGCTGTGCAGAGTAAGCTCTTGGACTTACTGTAGGTGAGCCCATGCAAGCCAGCAATCTCTTCAGTTATTTTTTGGCTATCCAAGAAGCCAAATGGCACCTAATGGCCAAAGGTTGCAAATTTTGTTAAACTGCCAGTCATACTTTCTCTCTTTAACCTGTTCATCTTCAGAACATTGTAAAAAGCTATTAAACCATTGCCTTTACACAGGGAGAAAACAGAAATCTGAAATTGAAAATGAGTAGGATTTACACAAAGTTCAGAAAAAAAAAAATCTGTTCCTCCAATGTGACCAGCTGCTGTCTCTTCTGGAAGACTGAATTTAACTATGTCTCTTAAAGTTGTTTATTCTCTGTCTCGGGAAAAATATAGTTTTGTCTCAGACTTTGCAGGCCTGAGAACTTACCAGATGTTCATAAACAGAAGTGATACAGAAAAAAATAATGTTTATGACTATATTTACTACAGATATCCAGTCTTGCATTTGTCACCAAAATATGGATGCACCTCCCATTTTTTTTTTTGCAAATAACAGAGAAATAGAGAGGAAAATAGTTACCCTATTATCAAGATATATATACAATAGATTGGTAGTGTAATACAATGCAGAAGTGAGAACATTTGCCAAGTTTTTCACTGCAGACCTGTTTTGTGGTTAATGACATTTAAAATTATCCCTCTCCCTCTCTGAAGAAATGCTTTCATTCCATCCCTCTATTCATCTACATTTTACTATGTAGAGGGACACTGTCCCTCATGTTAAAATCTGTTTCTCTTGGTGAAAAAAAAAGGAAATAGTAAGTAAAGAAAGCAAGCAAATAAAAGCTTTATCATGGTTCTCTAGATCAGGAATTTCTTCACTTCTTTGGATCCAATTAACTGACCCTAATATGCCACACTGCTTTTATACTTTTATACATATTATCTAAGTTAGTATATTTTTATATATATATATGTAGGAGAAGGAAATCCTTCCTTCAACACAAGTGTTCTCAGTACAAGACCACAGCCTAATTCTTCTGGTATGTATATTTTTAAGTACTGATATTTCAATGATTTACACAAATGTTTAAATATAGATAGGATATGTTGAAAATGTCAGACTCAACCAGTACAAAGATTGCAAGGTAGTCAATCCAGGATGGGGACTTTATTTTGTTTTGTGTTGAAGTCTTTCTTTTTTTTTTTCTCCTCCCAAACATAAGAAATGGATATGATTTCTTAAAAGATCTTCATATCTCAAGCCAATGTTTTAATTACTAGATTAAAAAAGCCTTTCCTCATCCTTCAGTGCAAAGAGAATGAGAGTAGCTAATCTTGAAGCATATTTGAGTATTCTTGAACTTCACTAGGTAAATTGTAGCTATATTTTTGTCTCCTTTTTTCTAACTTTTTTGTTTTGTATACATATTTCAGACCAGTATAAGGGTCAACATCAGCAAATTCTGGAGTGCCTGCATGACTTATGAGGGTAACCCCAACCAGCTCTGGTTGGAAGCCTGAATCAAGTCCACCACGAAATCTCCTGGTTTCCCAAATGTGTCATAAAACTGAAGCAAATATATTTCTTAGTTATAAATGCTGTAGTTTCAGTAGAAAAATGTATTCTTTACAAGAAGAATATGGCCGTGGATTGCAAAGGAACACATATTGTGTGTTTAAGCATGCATGCATGTGTGTATATTTTAACAGTACCAGAGGAACCTGTATAGATCTCTCCCTGACACTTCTTTGAGAATTGCATACTATTATATATTATGTATGTGACATTGCTTATAATGCATATAATATGTGTACATAGGATACAATGTATTATACAAATGATCAATTTTTTTTTTCAAGGAAGCTGAGAAAACTGGAAAATTGGAAAAATTACTGTGTCCTTTAAAAATATATTTTCATCAGTATTTCATTCATATATTTATAGTTTCGTCTGCTACACTGATTTTCTGAGGAAGAACCTCTCCTTAGCTAATGGAATCATTGTATTGATGCAATGATGGAGTTTTAGGTTGCTCCTCCGGAAAACTGTGATGCTCTATTTATCGTATTTCATGTGATCAACACTTTTTAATGGCCCTGCTATGTTACTTGCAATTTGGATCTAATAAGGAAGATAGTAGTTCCCTTACTGCACCATTTATTTAAGTCTTAATAGACAAGTACCTTGTGAACACTGAGATTTTGGAACTGACATCAAACTAAGGTAAATGCCTGAGAAATGTTATGAATTATATAATTATTAGCATATTTTAAGTGAAAAACATATAAGGCAAAATGAATAAAATAATTTTAGTTGCATAACTTCAGATCTGACAGGCTACATAATGTAAATTGACTTAATTTATCAGAACTTATCAGAATTCATTACAACAGGTACATAGATAAGTCAGATTTTTTGACCTTTTCATTTTGTACTTCTATAATATCAAAGAACCATGTCAATTTAACCCAAAGGGAGATGTAATATGTTACAGAATGCAAGTGCTAATAGTTTTCCAAGAAGTACATAATGCTTTACTTTTCTGCCAAAACACTAAGAAGTTAGTGATAATATATTTTATAGAGATGCAAATAGAAAAAGCTGAATAATAAACCTGGTTCCATTCAGTTAGAATACTGAATTATTCAACAAAGAAAATACTAGACAAATTTAATTTTAGAGGCAGAGGTATTTGCACTATGATATCCAAAGGCTTGAGAGATTATCAATGGCTTCCCATTCCAAGAGCAAAGCACAAAACTGCTAATTACTTGAGTCCAGATTCAATATGAGGATACTACAAGCAATGTTTTATAAAAACAATTTTAATATTGAATATCTTGTTTAAACAACGTGGTATACAATTTTAAAATGAAGTTTTTTGGAAGTTTCACGTTTGGGCTTATGCTGGTAGGATTATCATAAGCAAGAGAAAAATCCATAGAATATTTAGAAGTGGTAACTCACTCATAAATAGAAGACATAATATTTTGAGACATCCTTATATATGTTTTTTCTCTGCAAAAAAACTTGAATGCAAACAAATAGAGACACTTCAAACCATGGGTTTTAGACTCACTGAGCCAACAGTGCTATCCTTTAAGTAGCAACTAAAGTTAGATTCAGAGAAAACAGAATTGGGAAGTCTTCTAGAAATTCTCAACACTTTCCTCACTGTGGTGAGTCTAGATGCCATAGAATAACCAAAATTTTACTGTTTAAAAACTGACTTATTAGCAGAATATTCAGTCACCAAATCTCTATCATCTCTCCTATTTTTGACCCTAAGTGAGATGTCTAAACGTGGGTTGTTGACCCAAAATTCCTATCAGATGATGGGCAGAAAGAAGCACCACTCAGCTCACATCTAGCTGTCTAATCTTCAGATGGAAAAGAGGGGAATTCAGCTGATTCTTGTCATCTGTTTCTAAGGCCACTACAATATAGAAAAATGGTAGTTTTGTAGCAAAATGTCTCAATCATACTAGTGAAATGGAAAGCCTGAGAGGAAACCAATGTGAGTAGAGTGAAATAAGGAAATCTTGACAGGGGGATCAGATTGCACCAGTAAAAGTTTTGTAAGCATTTAAGCTTTGTTAAAATAAAAATAAATTGATAATTATAGAAAAGGTGAAAAATTGAATAGACATGAAAAGCTGAAATAATCTTCACTATTTAACTAAATGAATAATAGAAAGCAGAACTGCTATATTTCTGAGATAAAAAACAGTAGTTACATAAAATGAGGTTGTAGATGCTAACCTAGGAAAAAGACAGGAGTATTTAAATTGTTATCAGATTATTGAATTTGAGAGGTATGAATGCAAAATGAAAAAGAAGAAGGCACTTTGCTTGACAGTATTGTGACAGTGACAGACAATAACAAAACAAACAGTAGACTCTACCCAGCAAAAATATTACCACAAATTTTTGAAATCAAATATTGATAGCATTAGTATAAAAGAAGCTGCAATCTTATTTCATGGAAAAAGAATACTTGGGAAATCAACACATTCATTGTTGAGGTACTTTTTGCTCTAGCAAACTGCACAGGAAGGAAACGCTATTTCAGTAAAAGAAGACGCCACTTGGTTAATTGTGCAAATTATTTTTAAAGGACTTATTAGTTTTCCTTTCAATGCTTGTTATTTTTTCAGCAAAAATTTGCCTTATAAGGGTCTTGCTGCCACAGAAGCAAAAGTTGTAACTGCTCTCCTTGCTGGCCGGACCACATTAAACATGGAGGACTTGAACTTGTCACCTTGATGCAGTTCTGAAATATTGGATATTGTTTTTCCTTAATCTCATTGTCGTGTTCCTACATGAGGAACTAAATCCCCTAAGGTGGGCGTAGGGGAGATGAGAGGAGAGAAGAAACTTTCATGAAACTTTTACATCTTTGGTTCAGTCTATGTGTTGTGCATGGCAAAGGATCTGGGCGCTGTCTGGCTTGGGTTCTTTCAGAAACTTTGGGATGAGAACAAGCAAGCAGATTTGGGGCACGTGTATGACAGTTTATGAGACACTTTTGAGAGTCTGATAGATATGTGCATTACATATGAAATGCTTTGGGGTTAATGGGGCAAATATGTTCGATGAAGAAGAGGTAAAATAAAGGAAAATTGGAAGTTCTCTTGGAACACATATGCATTTCAATTCTGAATATTGCCAGATACTGTTAGTAAGTAATGACAAGCATGAGTGAGTAGAATTACTGTAATGGTGTGAAATCTAGACAAGAAAAAGATGTTATTTTCTTTCAAGGTTTGAATTTCAAGCAAATATGCAGCTGTAGCATAAAAGTATTGCATCTACTGTATTTTTATAGTATCCACTGATGCTATGAGAAATGTTAACTTTGTTGATTTGTTAAATTATACATAATTAGGGTTTTTGGTTATTTTTTCATAGCAAGAGATTTTAATTAGCAATAAATTGCAATTTACATCTTTAAAGTTTTCTTGTTTTTCTCATATGAATGACAATTTTAGAAATAGAATTATTTCTGCTTAGAATTTTTTTCTATTATTTAAAATAATAGAATTATTTTGGCTTTTTTTTGCAATCTAGGCAAAATAATTTTCCCTTCTTCTATTATAAATAAATATATATTACATATGATGCTCATAATACTGTTGGTATATTAGCATATTTAATAATAATATACATATCAAAGTACTTTGGGTATTTAAGTAATTACATAATTACTTTATGTGCTATTTATGCTTTTGACCAAAGACTGTATAATTTGCTTGAAAACGTTTTGACTTTTTACTGTTTTTACAGTCACACATTTAGAACTTGGTGTTCTAAAACAGTGATACAACAAACATGTACTCTATGGTGAGTCTGACTGTACCAATATTACCTTATGTAAATATTCACAAAGGAAGAGCTGTGTAACAGCAAGAGGAGGGAAGTAACAAAGAAGCTTTGGTGGGCACCTGGCATGAAGCCAGTCAAGCCACCACAGATTTGTGCATGCATTGTAAACCTCAATTCATTTGAATTGAAAACTAAGTTTTCAATGAAACCAAATCAAGTTTCTCTAAATCTCCATTTTTCATGTAGCTGATCATATCTCAGCTTGAATTGGACCTTGTTTGCTGAGAATTTTCGCTCATTTTTATTCATCCAAAGTTCAAGATGAACTCATGACATGCAAAACTAAGGCAGCAGAAATGGCTACATATTCAATAGATATTTCACCCTATTTTATACTAAATTATTTTATTTTGTTTTAACATGAAAAGTCAAATCTTAGCATTGACCATGTCCAGTAATTAATTTTGAGTAACTGAGTTTTTGCAATATTTCTCTTGAAGAAATAGTATTCTGAATACAATCTGTTGGTAATGAAAAAAAAAAAAGTAATTAAGTACAGAACTAAATTGCCCTAAACAAAACTAAACAAAAGTTCAGGCTTCACGATTGCAGAAAGCATGAAATTCTGCCCTGGTTTCAGCAAGGATACAATTAATTTTTTCTCAGTAGCTGTTAAAATGCTGGGAGGGGATTTATTATTTTTACTGCAAATAGTGTTGATAACACACTAATATTATGGCTTTTTTTGCCAAGTTAAGTCAAGGACCTCTCATGCTCTGCCAGTGAGGAGGGAGGCAAAAAACCAAACCGAGAGGAAGAATAGCTGAGACAGATGATAGAAACTTACCAAAGGGGTATTGCACACCATAGAATCCAGATGGGAGGCTGACTTAGGTTCAGGAAGGAGTGTCTGTCATTATTCAATGAATAGTGGATAATTGTACTGTGCATCACTTGTTTTCTTCCCTTTTTATTATCATTATTGATGTTCATTACTATTGTATTTTACTTTCTTTTCGATTATTAAACTGTTCTTATCTCAACACACGAGTTTTGCTCTGCTCTGTATTCAATTGGGGATGGGAAGGGGAAGAGAGAGAGAGGATTGAGAGAGCAGCTATGTGGTGCTTTCTCTCCAGCTGGGCTTAAAACCATGAAAAATACTCTCTTTATCAGAACGTTGTCAAAGTTTTCTATCTATGCTTTCATTTTACCATGGTGCGCACTAAAACATTATTATCTTGGTATGTTGGGAAAATGTTAGAGCTCTGTAGTAGCTGCTTCCCCCACTAAGTATATTTATAAATTATATCATGAACTATAAGTAATATTGCAAAAAGAGAATTCTGATGACTATAGTTTATATTGTTTTCTACAGTCTAGGTAAACATCAGATGTTCCAGTTCAATCAGTAATAATACCCTCCATGAGTGGAACACACACCTGTTATATTCTGGAAAGCATTTGGAACATGAGAAAACTAAGCCTGAAACAGAAAACCCCAAACCAAACAAACCCCCAAAACTCTGCCTTCCTTTCCTTTCCTTTCCTTTCCTTTCCTTTCCTTTCCTTTCCTTTCCTTTCCTTTCCTTTCCTTTCCTTTC